>JAYRBW010139689.1:0-37291 GCA_036023295.1 Invenusta paracnida | reverse complement strand
ATATAATATAATATAATATAATATAATATAATATAATATAATATAATATGCTTTTTAAAGAGAACTTTTTCAAATACTTCTTTATTGCTACCTTTTGTTGTAAAATTAATTGAAATACAATGATTACACTTTAAAATTCATATAAAGTGTTAGTAGAATTAAATCAATAATTCTTAACTCTTTATAAATTTTTGTTTTGTGATTTATGAAATTGATCGTTTTATCTATTTATGTCAAATTAATTTCTGAATAATTATATGATTGTATTTATCGATCATATTGTACAATAATTATCTATTATAATAAATATGCATGTTAAAGTTTTTATATAAATTCTTTGAATTCCATTATATCATACCGATTTTTAAGGGATTTGATACCAAAATATACACACATAGTTTAGCCATACAATGCCCACATATCAATCTAACACAATACAATATACTATTTTTACATCTTTAACTATTTTTCTTGAGTTCTTGGTAGTCATGTAAGGTAAATATTTTATATGTATTTCTCATTCATGCCGTTATTTGATTTAGTAATTAATATTTGTTTATACTCAGTAGGTTGGTATATATATATACATATATATATTGATATGTTTTTATAAATAAATTGTATGTATCGTTATTTTTAGTCAACCATTCGAGGTTATAATTTTTCAGATTATATTGTGTAAGGCAATGTTTGTGTAAATATGCTATGAAATGTGAATAAAGCAAAGAAAAATAATCTGAATCAAAATAATATCAGGTAACTGACAAAATATATAAAAATAATAAAATTCGGATTAATTAAAAAAGTTAGTCACTTAGAGTATTAAAATAGTAATGCATTTCGATTAGAAAAAATGTAGAAAATCGAAATAAATATAAAATTTTTAACAAATTTTAACGTTATCTTTATTGAATTCCATTTTTACGTAAGATATTTTTGAACATTATTTTTAAATAGCCTAAATTACACATGTACATTTTATATTTAAATTACAAATCTTTTATATTCACGTTTTTAATGTAATGCATTGCATTGCATTAAATATTGTGGCATACAATTTTTTATATAAATCTCTGTTAATTACATTATAAATCCTACCTTTTATCTGTTTGAGTTAATATGTATAAGAATTAATTTGTATAAGGATATTTTTAAAATGTAAAATAATTTTATAATGTACTTGTTAAATGATGAATATTTGATTAAATATTATTGAAGCTATATTGATATATACATATATATTGAAGCTACACTACATGTAAATTACCAACACATTACATTAAAAAGCTTCCTTTACAATACACATAAATTATTTGTAGGATGATAAGACTATTACAAGACCATACAATTATATTTAAATAAAAACTGGTATATTTATATTTATTCTTATATTATAGTAGAAAACTCATGATGAAACTCATGTAGAAAACTCAATTTAACTTTGAAGTCAAGAAAATACAGCAAGCACTTATATTGCAAATATATTTAATTCATTTAGTCGCAGACTAGAATCAATGATATCTTAGCAACATAACCTGTCTTACCTTAAAATCATTAAAATATCTCTTAACTCGTTAAAGTGATGAACAAATTGATTATCTTATAACTATCCGTTAATGCAGATATAACCTGTATAACTGATCTAAGTGAAGAAGCTGTTAAATGAATTAAATATAAAATGTTATTGTAGTTCGTTTTCTCATTTATGTCTTTTTAATGTTATTCTTAATTGAAGACATTTTAATTCTGGCTAAAGTTACTATATATTTGTAAGAAAATCTAAAATACATAATATGCCAGTTATGGAAATAAGCATTACAATATACAATATTTCTTAATAATTAAATATAATGATGAGTATTAATAAAATATACATAAAATAATTTAAAAGTATCTAATATAATATAAAGTTACACCGAATATTTTTGCGAGATCAAACTCTAGGTGAAATCATGAGTGGGACAACCGGATTATATACCCACAGTTTCAAGTAAACATAGTTTGAAAGTGTCGATGTATTTATAGTCGCAGTTTTGCTTGACGAATAATAATATATTGACACAAAATTTCCGCAGATTACAATGCGCTGATATAACACTACGTTTTAGCTGTGACCAATAAGGTGACGTAATACATATATCTTGCACATACAATGGACTGATCTGTAAAGCTTATTATTTTGATTAAATATACACCCCATAAATTAAAATTCACACAGCTATTTACTTATTTAATAATAATAAATAATATTAATGACAACTGCGCACTTGGTGTGGTAGCTTGAACAATTTACATTTTCCGATATCGCTTCCGGGAAGATACAAAAGAAAACCTGATTTCGCGTTATTTATTCGAATAATCAAATTTTATTGTTACGCCAAATACAGTGAATAAAACTGAAAGTATGTGAACTGTTTTCAACAGTTTTATCGACATTTAATCAGTAAAGTATGATGTATGAGATTCAGGTATGCTGCATTATGAATACAACTCAAGTGTCACTGCATATAATATGTATGTATAATTACACTGCTACTCTGGTATCATGTTAGCGATACTGTTGCATCAAGCCATTGAAACTAATGAATCATTTTATAATTTTATATGTGTTTATTGTGAAATATATTGTAGATGGAATGCATTTTTTGTATTTACTAATGTTCTTAACAATTATTTAGTTTCTTATATTTATCGTTCAGCTGAATTACAAAAACTTATCAAAGTGGCTGAACAATCTACACCCACTACACTTTCTTTCTATACCTCTAGAGTTGTGGTGCCAAATTCTTGAAAATCTGTAACATTTTGTTTGGGAAAAAGGGAAAGAGGAAGCACCATGAAACATTTCAGCGAGATTCAGCCTGCCTGCGAAAATTCTAGCCGAAGACAAAATACACACTAGTTGTGGCAAACTGCACATCCAGGTTTGAAAAAGGAGCCTTCGAAATTCTTCGAAGT
The DNA here is from genome assembly GCA_036023295.1 of Invenusta paracnida. Classification (NCBI taxonomy): domain Eukaryota; kingdom Metazoa; phylum Platyhelminthes; order Proseriata; family Coelogynoporidae; genus Invenusta; species Invenusta paracnida. The sequence continues at coordinate 34,333 of JAYRBW010139689.1, read as the reverse complement.
AGAAAGTCGAGTACATAGTTATAATTTCAAACATTCGTGGGAGAAAAACAGAAAAGTTGAATTGTAAACGATCACGAAACCACCTTCGTTTACAGAGAGAAAGAGGGATCACGCGTAAGAGGTGCACTTTTCCTTTTTCAAAGCATCTTGTCGTAAAGGATTCAGTTTGTCCTCCTCCCCCTCTCTTTCTCTTTCTCTCTCTCTTTCTTTCTCCTCCCTTTCCTATAATGTTCACATTTCTTGCCCCTGGGATCTTGCACGATCTACAAGAAGAGAGGAAAGAAAAGAGGGATGGAAATTTGTCTATCAAAGAGTTTCTACTACAGTGACGCATTATTACTGAGTGTCGTAGTAGTTAGCTCTAGGTTCCCGAATATCGCGTTCAGAGACAGCCGATAAGAAGCTGATGTTGGGATAAGGTATGAATAGCGTACCAAATCAGGGTTCTCTTCTTTCTAGGTGGATGGTACGTAAGTCAGATTAATGCAGTAGTCTGGTCCTATCTATTCACCGTGACATCTGGTAATTGAAACCAGATTATGTTATATATAGTAAAGATGATATCAGTATCTTTTATCTACTGTATGTATATAAAGTTGAAAATCTACAGTGCAAATGTATGTATTCCATATTATGGTTAATCTATGAACTGTGGTAATGAAATTTGTAACCTACTTGTTTAACCAATCGCTCTATTTACAATGTACATAAATAGTAGTTGTATGTATTAATAGAAAGTTTTGGTCTTCATTAAAGGCGCCGCCTTTCTACACAAATAAATAGCAATTCGGGAAGGTTATTCAGTGTTGTATAATTAAATATATGTATGCAATCTTTTTATAAAGGACGATGTAGTGATTACAGCTGGTAAAGTTGACAAAATCACACCTAATCAGCTGTAATTATGTTTTCGTGTTTTCAGTATTTTCCGTATTCTAGTCTGGGGAAAACAAGAAAATTTGTTATTTAATATGCGTATTAAATTTACCAATAAAACAAGTCAATTTGCAACATATTTATATAATTCGACTTCAGTATGTGATCCTCTATAACGTGCATATTATACACCGTATATTTATTAGTTGATGCATGGATACATTACAATATGCAATTGTATTTAATTGTACATATACAATATATATGTTCAAAGTGTATTCAATGAATATTTATATTAATTATTTATAGAGATTGTCATTAATGATTAGAAACAACTTAATGTATGCATGATTTGGCTATATTTTAAGAGTATATTTTATGTACTTTAATAATTACTAAATACAAAATATTCAATGTTTATGTATGAATTATACCAAAATAACGTTAAATAATTAACTAAATAAATTTACCAATCAATAACATTCTCATGCCGTATTGAAATTTATTAATTGCAACTACCTAGTAATCAGAGTCGAATATATTTGGCGGTATGTTACTTCATTTGATAATGTATGTTATTTCTCTTGTTGTAAGTATAAATTAGTATAAATGTGGTTTTATACCGAATGTGCCCCCTTCCCATATCGATTCAATGACAGCTTTGTCCGATGCGAAACTATGGGTTCTTGATCGACGTGTCTTTCAAACAATTATGGTGAAAACTGGAATTCAACGTCAGGAGGAACTTCTTCGGTTTCTAAAGAGGTGAGTGATGAAACACTATCAACTTCCAGAGCTATAAGTATGTGTAGAAACGACACAATCCACTAGACACACACGCATCATTGCTAACGAAATAATGCTTGTTATCCAATAAGCGGTCAGTATTTATGAGAGCAAAATCAAGGAAACAACAAAACAATGACGAGGAAATCAAATCAAACAAAACATAAAACATACAACTGCAACGGGCAAATTTTTACCGAATAATAGTTTTTTGTTCCCCGGTTTGAAAACTCATAGTTTGCGATTGTTACTATTAATAACTTTTTTGGTAAAATTTCTGTAAAATACCTTCGAATTCAAACTTTAAATAAGGGTATTCTTTTTTCAACTATAACATCGCAAAAGTCATTATTGGTTTGTTGTTTCTAGTTACTTATATTTTTATGACTCATTTTCTCTATTTTTAAATCCTTTTCCACATTACTTCATTCTTGCCCTATCTCACTTTTTCCTTCAGATTTTTTAAAGATAAATTTATTCTTAAACCATTCATGAAGTTTTTGGTTGTTTTTAATGGTGTCACTTTCTAAACAGCTTATTCACATAACGCACATGTTCGTGAATATTATACATCTTCTCATGCGTCTGTTCTCCTAGTTTGTTTCATAGCGGGTTACAAAATATCTTATTTTTTAATCTGAACAAGTAGCATTATGTGTGTCTACGCATAATAAAATAGACAGGAGTGTGTAATAAGTTTTTCTGCAATGTTTTTAAAAAAATAAACTGAATAATTTTGTATAAATTGAAGCTGTTCGAAATCAGTTATTAGTTTAATGAATAATAAATAATGCATTTATCTATATTGGGTAAAAAATACATATACGTATACATCGTTTTAAAGTTACTGTATAGAAAATACAAAAATGAGTATTTGCTAAAATAAAAAACCACAAGTCTGAAGTGTTTCGTTATATTTTACAATTAAGTCGTAATCCCAATAATAACGAAATATCATAACATTTTCCTTGGATATTATTATTACTATGTGGTATTGCATATTATTAAAACAACTCAATAATTAATTATCTGCTTTTATCGTTTTTATTGACTTAAAAAATATTACTATACTTTTATGTTTTTACTATTCATTTTTATGTATTGATTAATCCTTAGAGAATTTTATTATTTTTTGAACTATTTGTTATCTCTTTTAGTAAACCTTTTATCTGAGCCTACCGAATTCAGTCCAGGGGATTTTTTTAATAACAAAGTAATAAATAATAATCGAGTATTATAATTAATTACCCTTTTCTTGGTTTCTTTATGGTCAATTTTATTAAGCTTGAGGGTGCATTCTTATTAACAAATCTTCAAAACATTTGTCCATTTTACTTCTTCACAATCATTTGCTAACCCTTTCTTCTGTGACTTTGCATGCCTGCACGCTAATCATATACGATCATTTCTTGAAAATGCTAGTAATAGTAGGCATTTAAGTAGCCTGTAACAATTAGTTTGCTGAATAACGGTTTGCAGCAGTTGATTTCTATTTATATCGATTTAATAGTTTACGACTTTATCTAAAATTAAACACACTAAATATATAAATGTCTATATTGGCAAAAGGATGTCGTTTTTGTTCGGTGGACTTAGTAATATAAATAAATAAATTTATTCAATTTCTTGCCATTAATTTATATCGAGATATTAACGATAGATTAAATCAATTTATCTGAACAATTAAAGTGGTTCCAACTTTTTCTTTCTATAAACTAAATAATTAATTTTTAAAAGGAAACATTATTACTAACAACATAATTAGTTAGACATTTTAAAGATTGACCTTTACGCTGTACTGCCTTCATTTATCTTTATCTCTTTGTTTACATCACAGAGATATCGTGCGCAATATAAACATACAAACGCAGACTGAGTTTAATTATAATACATGAAAACTTGACTCGTAATTAACATAATCGTCTTGGCGTCAATATGATTGTCCTTGTCACATGTAACTTGCAATATTCAGGTTTTAGATGTCTATATCGAAAATTAGAGAATAAGGAGATGAATTTGTAACAAAGTTATTTCAACTATATTAAACTAAATTGGGTGTCCAGATGTTTCAAAAGCATCCTCTATTATTGGATGCTGTTTCTAGTCTATGTGCCGTTACTCTGAGTAAATTTATAATAAATTTACAATAATTTTACAAAAATTTACAACAAGCGTATTAATTGCGTTTATGTGCGACAAGTTACATGTACACACACACACACGCACACACACACACACACAGGTTCAATCATATAGCAAAAAGTGTTCACTCTTATCGATTTCGTATACATCGCGTTATAAATATTCGTGAATAAAAAATTGTTTTATTTTAATAAATTTGATGTAAATGGATCGTAAAAAAGTAGTATTAAATATTTTGATTAAATTAATTTTAAGAATAGATATAAATATTCATGTAATTTTAACATACGTAAGTTGTCTATAATAAATAATTTATTGCCTGTATATCTCAAACTGTTTTACTACATACTCGATTTAATTGCTATTAGTTTTTAAAACAATATTTTGAATAAGTTTTCAGGAGTAGTATTGAACTCTCTACAGTATTAATAATAGTGAAACAAAGTGTTACACATAATTATTTTATAAATTTACAAACTTACTAGCAGGGCAATGTATACCTACATATGGTTTTAATTACAATATGATAGATAATAATCTAAATATATTTGTTACAAATAATAAATAAAAATATGAATTAACTGATATTTGAAATTTGATGAAGCTATAAATTGAATAAATAATACATAATTAAAAAACAATTAAATAAATGATGCAGACAACCTATATAATGCTTGATGAAATTTAAATATTAATGAAACGATAAAAACGAGAGAATTAAATTTAAAGCATACTACACCAAATATGCTAAAATTAATATTTACAAATAAATACAATAATGATATTTAATGATAATATTTCCGGAAAATGTCCAAATACATAAATAAAATGTAAATATGATTTTTATTTTATTTGTCAGTAAAATTATTGTAACATTGTTATATTAATTTTACTGTCAGTATATTATAATAAACTATAACTTAATAAAATAGTGATATACAATAGTATGTGTACAATACATATATTTATTTTTAGAATTTAAAACAATTTTTCTCAAAAAAAAATTTATTTAATAAACTTTCTATTGTCTTTCAAAATATAATGTTTTTTTTCAGATAATATTGTTAATAATTCACACACATCCTTTATAAACGTATCTGTCATTAAAGATAGTAAATATTAAGTATGCCTGAGTCAACTGAGATATTATTATACTAATGTGAACATACGGACTCCTTTATTCTTCTCATGGTCAAAATTATTAAATAAGGTTTGTTTACATATCTCCATGGATAGTTTTCCTTTTGTGAATTATATTTTAATTTTTACCGATTCTTAGGACTTACACATCATTATTTTAGTTTAGATTATTTTTCTTTTAATTATTATTTTATTTAACGCTTATATATTATTAGGTTTTCGTTTCATTGTTTAGATTTTGATACCACAGTAATTTCATACATCATGAATGTAGTCTTGAATAAATGTTTGGTTAATATGATTCTTAATTAATACTAATTCGTACATTTTATTATATGACAATATGTTATATTTTTTAAACATACTCCACCTCTGTTTCATATACTCATACGACAATAAATGAATAAAATAAATAATTGATACTTAAATCAATGTACAGAAATAATTTGCCATGAAATTTAATTGTTTTTATGTGTCAAATAATGTTTTATAAATAAGTTTTCTAAAATAATTAATAATTTTTCAATTTATTTGAAATTAAAAAAAAAAAATTGTTAATACTTCTGATAACGAATTTAATAGATAATGTGTGATAATAATAAATCGGTTACGGATGTGGAACGCTATATTTTGAAGTCTGTTTTAAATTTATAAAACTCAAATATAATATGTATTCTCTTTACCCATTTATCATCATTGCTTTTCTGAAAAAATATCCCCAACTTTGCGTTGTTTGTCTTCAATTCTATTATTATCACGGCAACTGAACTGTTTCATATATTAATTAATTTAATAAATAAACTGCACAAACTGTCGCAGACCATATCATTGCCCCACAGAGAACTTTTAGTGTTCTATTGCGGGTCAATAAATACCCATGGGATTTTGTCGAATAAAAAAGTGATTATTATGTTATGATAATTCTATTTATTCAGTTGTTCGAAGTGATCAATAATATAAAAGTCGAATTTTGGCTTTGAGATATTATCAGGAAAATACCGATTTTATATAATTCTTGGTAATTCTGTTTATCTAATTAATCGATTATAACATTTATTATGAAAATGAATCGGTAGATGTAAACATGCTTTTATGTGAGTAGTTAATTAATTAGTCAACAAATATCATAACTTGAAGCGTAATTTTTGACTGTCTTCTTTCAAACGAATTAATGCAAATGGAAATATACTTCCTACTGATTACTTTTCTTAACTTCTGGGGATATTTAATTGCGAACAGATAACATTTATAACTGTTAAAATTTTGAGCAATATTGGAATATGTTATTTTATTTCAAAATGTTAAATGTTTATTGTCATTTTTATAAATCCTGAATTTCTAATTCTAAGAACGCTTGCTATACGCTTCCCTAGTTCACTATTTTATTTTTACAATATAACTATTGCTATTAAATTTCCCAGAAAATTGATAGGAATAGTGTGGAATTAAATATTTATCCGTTTGAAGGATAACAATATTTCCAATTGAAGTAAAGAAGCATGAATGTCTAGAAAACTGTAGTTTATGTAGAAGTCTATGTAAAGAAGCAAAGCTTTACTGTAATTTTGATATACTTATTCAAAGTATTTTCGTGTTCTAATTTAATACTGCTATTTTGTTTTCTTAAAGTATGTTTATGTAAATATAAAATCAAAGGTGCAACTTTCTTTTTTAAAAAATATGCCTAAAAGTGATTCTAAATTAACACAAGCTAGCATATTTAAATATATTAAAGGCTTAATAAAATACAGACTTATCTATTCCTAATAAATAAATTTATTGACTGATGCAATTGAAAAGCATTAAACATGTTGTGACTTGTTGATATTTGTCTGCTAATAAAGTTACAATGTTATTATTTATTAGGGTTTCCAAACTAATGAATAGTTATTATTGTACTACGTTAAATAAAATGTTAACTTTATAAATTCGCTACACAATGATTATGGAACGGCAATTTTACTCTGATAGAAGGAAATTTGCAACAATTCCAAATTAGTTAAAATTTACTTTATGAGAAAAAACGTTTACTAAAAATAATCCACACCGATTATTTTTCGAGCGAATATGACAATATAAGGTTTATAATCTTCTACACCGAACAAATATTGATTAATGAGTTAACAAATTAGTCTTTAAAAGTCTGCGGTATATTAGATGGGAAGATCCAGATGCGCACAAAGACATCGAGAATAACTATCCTGATGAAAGTTTTCTCCCTTTAACTTGAGTTATAGTTAATTTCACTAAACAAAATAGAAAAAAAAAATCTCTTGATTTAACTTGATTTAAATGAGATTTCAGAGTTTAATACTTATATGCGTGTTTGTTCGGGCATGACTACATATGCGTAAGATCATTCATAAATATTATTTAGGTTAATTACTTGTACATATTGATAAAACTAGCGTTTTTGAATATATTTCTTACTTAACTCAATGCACAAACAGTTCTTTAAACTATTGACTTGGTTTAGACCTATAGATAACAAAAGGAAGTGTCGTTTTTTATACTTATTTTTTTACGCTTAGTAAATAAAAATAAGGTGTTGTGTTAAAAAGCTAAATGAATTTAACTTGAATGATAAATATACTTTCGTAATGCATAATTTTTTAAACTAAACTCAATTTAATTAATTAACTAGATGTATGCTGCATGTTTACAAGACTACAAGTGTGTGACAAGTATGTGATTACACTTAACGATATACATTATCGATTTGTTTGTCTGCCTTCAGTGACAAGTTGTCTAAATGAATGTCACAAATTACAAATAAATAGATAAATGCAAGCATAATCATATATAATTACACTGTATATATTATATTTGCACATGTACATCCTGCACAAATTGCCATATAAATATATTAAAAATTAATTCAACGTTTCAAATTATAGTTTAGTAAAATCTGTTATGAACCACATTGGCTTTATATTTGTAATTACTATCTTTTACACTGATTGATTTAAAAAAATTATCCATTTATTTACACTTACCTGTTAGTAGATGCCTATATTTTGTAACATACAAATTTAAACACATGTCGATCAAGATATTCCCTGAATACTTTCAAACTTTATTCATATAGACATAGATAGCATACATACATGCATAACCACAATTAACCCAATTGCTTTTTAGTCTCCATAACACAAGAAAACAAGTTCAATTATCCTAAATTATTTAATAGCCCCAGTTGTCTTCTTAGACGAAGTCCATAATCAAATAACTGTACATACATACTAGTACTTGTATAAGTTGCTGTTGGCAAATACTAAGTATATCAACTTTGTAATCGTTCACCGTACCCACCACCCCCGCCTTCTAGAGCATAACTTCAGTATCTCGGATATGTATCATTCCCTCGTTTAAAGAAATAGAGTTAAATTGTGGTCATATGTGATGTGGATATAACATGTGTTGGAAGTTTACTATCGTAACTTTATGTCTTTCTTCATTTCTGTTGCATTTTTGGTTGTCGATTACTATTTGACTTCAAACTTTCAGTAGATAATTTGCTGCATATAAATATTGGATTTTTTTTTTAGTAGCTAAACAGCTAAACTAATTTTATATCATTCTTATTAATTTTAAAATTTTTAAAATTTTATCAACCATTGTTTTGCTGAAAAAAAATCTTTATTAATAAAACAATATACATACAAAGGATTATTAAATAATTATGATATTTTTCACTTTTATTAATCAATATTTAAATATCTATTATTTTGTTTCGAAATTATAAATTAGAACTATCTACATATATATCATGATCCAATAAATATGCAATGTTTCAATTGTTTTAATGTTGTCGATATTTATTAAATTTTCGTAATAATATCCAGAGATCAACTTTATGTAAGATAAGTTAAATTATAATTTAAATAGGAGAAAACTTATGTAATTTCCAATTTTTCAATGGAAATAATTATTTGACGAATAAGCATTCCGGCGTATTTTGGAATATTTATTGAGTAAGTTAATGAAAACATCGCTCTGGATTTATGCATGGTTAGCATATGTTTAAAAGTCAAGGAGAATTTCTAGCATACCTCTCAAATAATTTATTATTTCTTTCAATTGTAAGTCTTTTAATTAAAGAGGAATAATTATATTGTACAAATATATTTAGATAGGCTAAAGCTTTGCAATCGTAATTTAAAAATATGTAAATTATTGTTTCAAAATTACGTTTTACAATTTTTTAGGATTAAACTATGTGTATATAAATATATCACAGAAACTGGATAGGATTTATAGTACACAACTTATTTAAAAAGGACATATATATAAATAGAAATGGCAACATACATGTTATCGGAGCAAAAAGAAAAATTATGAGGCTGATATAGGAATTTTCAATGTTGGTTTGTAGGCTCAATTTTAGGGAAATCTACACAAATAGTTTATTTTTTTTAATGATCTTTAATTCTCTATCTGATTAAAGCAGACGAGTTTTATCATTGCTCAATATAACATATATCTTATATACCAGAAAAACTATGTATAGTGATATGATTCTGTAATGAAAAGACTAAATTGTCATCTCTAGATAAGATCAGCCCTATCTAGTTGCACTTTATTAGTTGGTGACAGAGAAACCCAAATATATTAAAAATGATATATATATTTTTATAATAGAATTGATTTTTGCGTTAAAGTTTATGTTTTAATGATTGAAAGATTCCAGATGTGATTTAAATTTTACTGCAAATTGCCAAATTGCAATGCGGATTGTTAAATATTTATATTTGTTTGCCGATGTTAAATACTGTCTGTAAATAGTGTACGTTTGAGCATTTCTAGAATATCAGTAGGTCACTGAGAGGATAAATTAGTTATTCAGAGATTCCGTATAGTACTTATATCTTTATCCGAAAGAAATGGAGTTTCTTCTAATATTAAAAAAAAATGTGCAAGTTACTTTATTTTATCAGTTTACGAGAACTTCATTTCGGTACAATTTATTTTGAATTGTATCTTTAATATTCGTATATGAAGAACCCTTCAAAGTATCAGGTTTAATCATTTATTTAATTAGACTTAACCCATAACAATTTTAAAAATATAATTTAGCTCTATCTTCAGTTTCAACGAATACAGAATAGTATAAAATATACTTTATTGGTACTGATACTTGAAGCCATGAAGTAATTAAACTTATGAAGTAACAAAATGAGTTGTTATTTTAAAGTTCGTGTACAGAAATAATTGAGGTGAGAGAAAATGATTAAATTTCATATTTTTAAAATATATCTAGATAAGTTGTATTTGAATATTGCACAGCTAGAAATTAAAAAAAAAATTGTGCCTATTATTGTCTACTTTCCATTTCTTAAAATTGTTATCGAGTTTTTACTTAAAGTATGTAAATCTAATTAATACAATATCAATATTAATAAATACATTTTAAATGAATTTCTAATTCAAGACACTAATTGTAATTTCCAATTATATAAACAGTATGCCTATGATTGTTTTATTAAAGATAGCGCATGACTTATATATAATGAAATTATACTTTGATACCGATAAAAATAATCACCACTTGACTTTAAGCACCATGAATTATTATTTTATTTAAAGAAAAATACAATTTTAAAGAATCATTCCAAATGCTAATAATTAAATTTCTTTTCTGTTAATACTACACATTTTAAACAAAATAAAACTGTAAATTCCAACATTCTCTACAGTCTGTTCAAAAATCAATTGTTCCATGTGAGCAAATTTGTAGTAACTTATCCCGAATATCTACGTGCTTATGCTTACTCCCTCGTTTCCCCCTTCTTTCTTCTTTGCTCGTCAGTGTTCCTCTACTGAAGGATCTTCCACCAGGACAACTTGTCAAGATCGCCGACGTCCTGGAGGAGGGGTTTCACGAGCCGGAAGACTGCATCATACGCCAGGGGGAAGTTGGGGATAGTTTCTTCATCATCCAATCTGGAAAGGTGGGTGCCTACTAGATTTGGAGTCTCTCGGTTTGTCCACGCACCATGCGTTCCACCGTTTCACACGATTCTTTCTGTGTTGGCTGGGGGTGGAAAACCGCTACAAATGGCTATTTTATCCAGACTAAAAAATCTATACTTAATTATGTCAATCTTGATGTGTTTAATGATTATAAATATTGTTATAATTATTTCAAAAAGAATATAATATACTCAGTAACATGTATCCAGTAGAGCACTTTGTGTTACAAACAAAAACTGAATTGAGGCTTAAGCTTGAAAAAGTCAAGTATATGCTTAGGATCGTAACAATAAAGTATTTATGAGTTTACACATGAGAAAAAGAAACGATATTGTAAAAATAAGATGGGGTTTAAAGAAAAAAAATTGCCAACTAAATTAATGTCTCAATGATTCTCACAATACGTCTGCGACTGTTCGCCATAAAAACAATGAAAAGTGGGTATAAACAAAATGAAATATAAGCGATAAGCGTGTGAATATTAATGATTTATAGAAAATAATTTGAAGATTTATTTAGCATATATATATTTTTTAAATTTATGAGTTGGTGTGCTAGAATATAATTGTAATTTTAAAATATAACAATAAGTGGTAAATTTTATATAAAATACCCTTTCTTAAAGATTGTACTTTTCGACTTTAGAGGTACTTTTCTACGAAAAATAGTTCAATTTGGCAGGTGTTGAGATTAGAAGGGGTGTATCAAGATTTCTTATTCATACTGGAGATATCCGTATCAGAGAGCCCTTATCCTCATCCGGGGTTATTGTCACTCTTGAAGGAGGAACCCCTCTCTGAGTGGGTACTTCTTATATAATATTGGTATTTTTTCTGGATTAGTGATTTAATTTAACTTTAGAACTTTATATAAAGCGAGAATGTTTGACAATTTCAGCGTTCATGATATCATCTCTTTAAGCATATTAAAGATGAGAGAAATATTTGATCTAAGTAACTCAATTACTTCCGAGAAAAGACTGCGGGAAGTTAATTTATTACTAAACTGATTTGCAAGTCCCTTACATATAAATAATATAATATTGTCACTCGCCATATGGTAACTCAATGTTGTCTATGGGGCGGTATTCTAATCTATTCTAATCTATTGTGAGTATTTTTGATATATTGCCTCATTACATCCTTTAACTCCGACGCGGCGAAACTGCAGAAAGTGATACATTTGGTTCCGCTCCACTTTCTGGATCATTATGATGTAAACAAATCTCCTGTGCACTTAGGAGAAACTCAATAAGACTAATATATTGGAAATAAAATATAACATTTATGCTGAATTTTGCAATAAACACATCATGATAGAAAATTTGATGGCTGCATGTTTAAACCGCCTTGCTGGTTGCAAATTGTGTATGCATCATATGTACATATAAAATCATATTGTTCGGAGTCTGTCTGTCTGTCTGTCGGCTTCATCAGGAGTGATGTTGTAAATGACATAACTAAACTAAGGTTCTATATTACTTGAAATATTAAAAGTTAGTTGGAATACATACATATTTTTCAAAATTATTATGGGAATATTCTATAAAGAGCATACATCAGAAGGCATTTTTATGGGTTTTCTTTTAATCACAGAAAATGAAGAAATAGTTCTGGGAAATAAATATCAACGAAATATATTATTTAATTACTTTAACTTAATCAAGTTTATCTATACATACTGTCATGCAACAATTAAAAGTGAAGAGAATTTGAGAGTTATTTTGATATAATTTAGCAATAACTAGTTTATTTCAAGTTTTAAAGTTATGAATTTTGATTAATTGTTGTAAGTAAAAAGATGCTCATTGATTATTTTTATAATACAAATAAAATTCTTCAAATAAAACTATCTATAAAGTAAACATCTTAAAGAAAAAACTTTTCAGGATTTTCATAATACTAATAATGTATTAAAATTACATATTTCGATATGAAGGATATATTGCCTACATTATTGATTAATAAATATACAACAAAATATGTGTTTCTACATGAAAGGCAAACATAAAACATTATTACAGTTTAAAGCAAATAAATAGAATAACTTGTGTTATTAGTTAGTTAAAATAATAATAAATTAATTATTTGGTTGAATTTAATTTTAATTTTTATTTTGGTAAAGCACGATAAAGAATAACTAACACAAATTTATGGTTCGTTCATCTTATGAATAAAAATTATATATGATTTCATTTGTTGATGCTCTTATTTTTATAGTGTATAATTTTACCAGAATAAGATTTTATAACATACGATGTTTTTTTATTTATATTTTTTCCCGAACATATTAAGTGATTATGTCATTAAACTCTGAAATATTTATCCTATATAGCGGCCTCTCGATCCTTCAACTTGCATATGCGTGTGTGAATGTATAGTACTTCAACTCTCTGTCTGTCAGTATGTCTTCAGTAGTGGCATTAATGCCTGTCACATAAATGTATATCTAAGAAAAATGGTCAAATTGTCAATTCTTCCTTTCCACTCCTAACTTTCATTCCAGGTATGAACTTAGGTGTACCTCTCGATGTGCATTCCATAAACTTTACTATTTTCTCGCCTACCTTGTGAAAGAAGAAATACATTACATGGAAATACATGAACCTTGCCCTGCCTTGCCATTACCCATAAAACTTGGAGCATCGGATTCGGCATTTTATTTATAATTTTGAAAAAAATCGATGCTCTCAAATTATTTGTAAATTTAATTATTACTCTGGATGTATTTTGAGAACTGTCAACTTCATTTTACTGAAGTGTATTTTAAAGGGGCTTCCATTAAGACGAAAGTATTATATTTTTGCTGTTATACAAAAAAAATACGTTTGTGATTTTTAAAATAACGTGTTAACTCATTGCAATAGTATTGCATTTTACGTCATGGTCTAATAAAGAAAATTGATTATGATAAATTATAATTTCGTATAGTCTCTCTGAAAATGTTCAATTTTGACAATATTTTTTTGTTTAACAGTTGTATGGATGACTACTAAGTTTCAATACAATATTAAAAATAATTTAATTAACTAAACAGGTTATGACTTTTTTTATAATATGAGGTGAACTATAAAATTAGAACGATTAATTCTTCAGTTTCAAAGCGGGAAAGTATGAAATGGTCAAATTTATATAATATTTTAAAAGTAGTTAGACTACCATATTGTTAAATTTAATTGATTGAAGTTTAAATTTTGATTCGTTTAAAGTTTGTTAATATGAAAAGTGACTATAATATTTGCTCGATAATATTATTAATGAATAATATAAATGTTATATACCTCAATTTGAAAGCTCAAAAGCATCACATTTTTTATTCCGAATGATTAAATATCGTAACTTAATTTAATGATAATTAAAACAAAATCAGCACTGAATTCTAGTTGTTTCATGCATATATCTAGAATTAAATAGTACCAAATATTTTGAAGCAATTTATAACATTTCTTTAATAAATAACAAATTTGCTTATATAGAAGATATCTTTTGTAAAATCAATATACGTAAAAGTCTTAAACAATATAATAGAGATAATAATAGTTTTCAGTAGTAATTTTTTAAATGATTGTAATTTTAAACAATAATAAACATAATATTCATATACACGGAAATTGTTATTCATGAGATTAGGCAATTGTTTTTACATTTGTATATTAAACTTTCATTTTAATCATTTATATTTTATATAAAATGGAAATAATACTATTTAATTAAAAGTTTAATAAATATGAATAATATGTTTGATGCTCTTTTTGTTAACCCTAAATTCATTTTAAACACACTTTTACATGTATACAAGTATTGCTGCATGTTTAAAAAAATATGTTTACGTTGTTTTACTTAGCTGGATGTTTAATCAAATTAAATATTTAATACGTCCAAACTGTACTAAATAATAATATGTGTTCAAAGACACTTGTTCAAAGGCTCATTACTTAAGTAAGTAGCTTACTTTTGAAACATATTCAACCAATATTTAATGAAATTCTATACCTTTGTTAAATAAAACTACATTGACTAATTGTATTCAAGACTGAGATATTGATTTATAAAGAAAAAAATCTTTAATTTCTTTTACAGCATTTGTTATTTTTATTGAAGTTATATTACGCAGTAGAAAAGAGTATTTTTTATTTTAAATGCAATATACCTTAAATGTACAAGTTGTAACATGAAAAAAAGCTTTTTTCTGGATATATTATTGATCAAATTCATGAATTATTTCGCATTGAGTAACGAAATTTCTACCATTTTTATCAAAATTAACGTAAAGTAGTGATATGCATTGAAGTCTTAGTGTATTATGGCCCCAAGGATGTATTATTCTTTTCTCTTAAACTGTTACAAACGACATGTTTAAAGATTTAATACTACAACCAAAATTCCTTGATAACGCAGTTCCTTGATATAAACTGAAGAATATTTCTCTCATGCCTCGTCATTTGGTTATCCACAAATACAGGAAAAAGATTTTTGGGAAGTTGAGATGATGATTTGATAGGGGAGACTTCACATCATTATTCCATGAAACGTTCAGTCAATAGATTTCACTCACATTGCCCCATTATTCACGTCATAAATAGTTAATTTTGTTGAAGGAGAAGAAACCTGAACATCCAAAATAACTCTTCTTCATCTTTCTTCTTTCAACCCAGTTTTCGTTAATTGTTGAGCGTGCAAAATGGCATACAATTACTCTTTATAATGTATATTCTACAACAGCTGGAAGTTTGTGTTAAAAACGAGTTAAATTGTTCCGCTGTAATTTCAGCTTAAATTCCCAAACCATTATTAGAACTTGTTTTTCTAAAATAAATACTTTACCATTTTTACATGTTTATTAGATCATATATTGACATACATACTAAAGTGTCTAAATGAAATACATTATGAAGCAAATTTATGAACTTCAGTAAAGTTTGAAAAATGTTAATACACTCGGAAATAGACATCACCAACTATAAATTGTACATTTTTATTTGTGTTTTTTAAATTTCACTTATCTACATATTATAATTATTTCTTTCTACACTTTTACATTGTACAATTCAAGATTGCACGGTTATGTAACCAAACAAGTGTTTTGGTAAAGTCCCAATTTTAATATTTGTGGATAAAAATCAATTAAAATTTCAAATTTGCTTTTGGAAGACATTAATGTATTAATTAGAAAGATGTTTAAATGTAATCACTACTTATAACCTTTCTATATATATGCTTGTATATCTTAATATTAATTCACTTTGCTTGTATTGTAATACACGGAACATGTCGCTATCAATTCTGATTTTTTATTTTGTATCATTATAAAGTTTGACATGTTTTCAAAAAATCTACAATGCTATTAAAAACGGTGAAACTTCAGTGATGTTTTTATATATACTCGTACATTTTGTGCACATAAATAATTTGGCTGTTTTTCACATGTATGAAGCTGAATAAATAATATATATATTGTTGGTTAATGTAACATACTATAATATTCGGATATATTCACAGATTGAATAGAAAAGTGCAAGAAATACATTCTAACATCCGGGCTCTCCATTACTTATGGAAATCTATGGAAAAGTATCTGCATACTTTGTATCAATAAAGAATATTGTGCTATATTCGAAGACAGTGCATTATTATTGCTCAAGTTATTACAAGCACAAAATTCATTATAGTCATGTCTTCTAACTTCGATTTATTACTGAATATACTACTCAGTATGCTTAGTAGGCTAATAATATTTATTGTCTCTTTTCTATTGAATATCGCACATGATTGAAATACTGGGGATGGAATGTGTAATTGGAAATATATCTTCGTCCAGTGGATATCAACAGTGAAGGATTACATTTTTACAACTATAAAGGAGACATAGACTTCATGAATAGGATGTTAAATTATTCAATGAAGGCTTTACATAATTTACATCCTTTACAGGGTTACATCCATGTAATGAGTCTATTCGATTAAAATTCTTTGCAAAAGTGAGTAAATTAATTCAAGCTGTTATCTGGGGAATGCTTCATGCGATGTTCCTTTCGATCTTATTAAAAATGTTCTTTTGTAATACAACAAATATTGGCGTATATAAAAAGATGTAGAAGTGCATTTAATTGATTTGATAATAATATTTTTCCTCTGTTTGAAGTAACCTCAATATTAAATAAAATTATTATTTAAACTCTCCAATTTGTTTTCAATAATACATAATTCTTTTAGATACTTGGAAATGGAATATTCTGTGTAATATGTGAACCTTTTAAACATTTATCTATAGGATACTAAATGACTTTACTAGAGTCATACAAAGAGTCAAATTTACTTCATAACAAAGCGAGAGTAAATTTTTTTTCGGCAGAAATGTCAAATGTCACTCAATACAATACAATAGTTTTTCATTAAATCTATTTTATGAATATACATTGATTTTGAATCAATTTAGTAAGTTAGTGACTTGTATTATATAGGTAAGTTCTAACTACTTTCAAGAAGTACATGTTTTTACATATAACGTATATTATTAAAAAAAACACACCGCTTATCATTCCTGACTTGATTATGTAATTAATACGTTGAAACAGTGTAAAGTGCGCAGTATGAAATAAATTATTAGATAATCTTGAGGAGCATTAGCTCTCTAGTTAGATAAAGATAGAGATAATATAAAGTGCAGCTAACGTTTTTAGGTGTATTGCATAACCCTTATAAGGCAGACTAAACTGTACTGTACTGTACAAAGACATACATATTACAATAGTAGGCTGGTATGAGATTTCATGATGATGAAAAACGATATATTGTTTCACTATGTAGTTTTAAATATATTCTATATTTATAAACATGTACCTTGAACATGGTTCTAACACTATGGTCTTGATACCTCATAATTAGGTATCTAAAAGGTATTTGTCGCCTCTTTCCTCCTTCGTTAAATACTGGAAGAAAATTTAAAATTACACAAGCTGTCGACCAAATCATGCTTACAAGAAATTTATATTAAAATATTAAATGAAATATAAAGACAGAATGACACACTTGCAAACGCATCAAGATACGGAAATTTTAAATTAATTATTATAAACAGATAATAACTACGAAATATAAAATTATTATTTTGTTGCGACAGGTATGCAACAGTTAATAAGGGTAATATTATAAACGCTAAATAAAAAGAAACATAAAGCCATAGAGCAGATAACGAAAAATTGAATTTATAATAAGAAATCTTCTATAGATATATGGCTTATACTAACAGACAGTGTTCTAGTATCAAAGTTTAAATCATGATTATTTCTATTTTAATTAATGCAGATTTAACGTACTTATAACTTTTAAAAAGGTCATGATCAGAATATAAATCAATAGAATAACTGCTGTTGGAAATGCAACAAAAATAGAAAAATATTGAAACAACATTGAAATAATAGATTAAAGTGGATTAAATCTAGCGTGGCTTATATTTCGTATTCGTTAAACTTAATAGTTGGCTATATATTCTACTTTATATATTGATTTTACGAACATAAAATACTTCTTATGGTCTTGATTAATAATAGTCTTTGTAGTATAATTACCTAATCTGCAAAGCAATGTGTGCAGTTTAACATTTATTTCATGACTTGCAGGTCCGTGTTACCCAAAAATCTCCCGGAAACAACGAAGAAGTCATTATCAGAGAAATGGGGAAAGGCGAATATTTTGGAGAGAAGGCTCTACTCAGGTAAAATCAATATCTCAATTATAAGTGTAATCCCAGCCACGGACATATTTAGCATGTACATAGTATGGTACTTAACACTTCATCGTATTTTAATATAGACTCAAAATCATATGAACATAACAGATAACGGCACACATATTTAAACCCAAACTATAATTACCAATACACGTGTATAAAAATTATTGAATTATTATTTTTCAATAAAGAAATCAATTAAATTAAATTAATTAAATGGAACTCACTGGAGGCACGTTATAAACTATTTTATCTTATTGAAGACAATAATTTAAAATTCCCAATTTCAAAATAGTCTTTTGGCCCTGATGTTAAACGGACTTCCAAAGTACTGATTAAAAATGAAAAAAAATGAGAACTTGCACTGTAATGTATAAAAAAAGGATATATCATCAAATACTATTTTCCTTTTAATACATTTATTTCAAGAAGTTTAAACAAATATATTTTTCTCAAACTAAATTATTTAGTATTGTTGAAGTTTCTATTTTCTATTATTTCAAAATTAAATCTTTGTTCAAATTTCATCTAATTAGAGTGAATGATTTTCTGATAAAAATGAGGCATGCAATTAAATTTCTTAAATTATTGTCAAATTTGTAATCAACATATTCTTTCTAAAAACCATTATTCTAGTTGAATGCAATATAATATTCTAATCGAGATGTGCATATAATGTAAATCTACGAATCTATAAATGTTTAAGTCGTACGTTACACTGTGTATACATTCTGCATTTCTTCGTGTACGAACTTAACAAATATAGAGCAAAGAAACTTATTTTATCTTGCACTCCTTTTTAATTCTGAATTAATTTACATTTATTAGTTCTAACAATATCTGTGCCAGAGTGATAATTTTTGCATATTTTACCAGCGATTGTAATATTATTTATTCAATCATTGAAAGGGAAAATTTGCATTTTAGAAATTATAAAAAAATAGTCAATTGCAATACAATCATGATTTTCATGATAAGTAATATTTTAGTAACTCTATAAGTTAATGGAGGAATGAAGTAAACTAAAAATAACCATAACGTTTTGTTCTCA
This sequence comes from Invenusta paracnida, assembly GCA_036023295.1. Classification (NCBI taxonomy): domain Eukaryota; kingdom Metazoa; phylum Platyhelminthes; order Proseriata; family Coelogynoporidae; genus Invenusta; species Invenusta paracnida. The sequence goes on along the minus strand of JAYRBW010139689.1, from coordinate 14,637 downwards.
TTGCATTGTAATATTTCATAATATATTCAGGTGGATTGAAATTTTGCATAATAAAAATAATACTGATATATTATATAATCCTGACTTATATTTCAAGGGCCAATAATTAATAGTTATTGTCTGTTATAATACATGAATACTATTCATAATATGTCTCCCATTTTGAAAAATATACAACTTAGCTATTAATCAAATTATTTAATGCATTATTAAATACAAATTAATAACGAATAAATAGCTAATTTTAAATTTTGTAAATACAAATACAAATACTTAAATTTCTTAATCAATTAAATATCCACATTATACGGATTTTCTTACTCGAATGCTGTTAACGGATCTTCGTTTAATTTAAATTTATATATTAAATATTTACTTATTTTTTATATCGATTTTCTTTAAGTCTATTTCAATAGAATGACTATATCAATATATGAAACACGATTGGCAAATTGTTTGCATAAAATTAATATTTTAGAGTCATAACTCCTTCAAATGTCACTACTCTTTTGTTTCGCGTGCGATGTTGTATTAATCAGATCATCATTTGATATCCGGCATAAATGTTTGTATATATATTCCGTTTTAGTGTTATAATTCCATAATTTCATACAAACAAACCATTAGAGTCATTATCAGCCATATCATAGAGTAATAATTGCATTTTTCTATGATACGGCTGATATTATAACATGTAAATACTATCCAAATCATCAATAAGCATGTGCACATATTCAATCTTTGCACACATTTCGAAATATACTAAGTATATCATATTAATCATTCCTTTCAAAATTATTTAGTAAATTCATCTATTTTTTTAACTCACAATCGATCAGTTAAATAGTTAAAGCTAATAGTTTTTTATAGTTCTTAATACTTCATGATATTAATATAATATATAATTATTAAAAAATTGCAATTATCTTCAACACAAATAGTTACATTTTAAAAATAATTTATATATTTCTAATTAGATATTTAAATTTAAAGAGTTTAATATGTAGTAACATTTACCGAATGTATTCTGAATATCACATTATTTTTATTAACTAAGTAATGTTGGTTTCTAATTCTAATTAAAGTGAGATTTTTTCTGCTACTACTGCGTCATCATTTTATATTACATTAATACATTTCAATTCCCAATAAAATACATTGATTACATAATATGTCACTAACATTTTTCAATAAAAAAGTATAGAAAATCAACAATAGTGGCTGCTCATGTATTTTATCGAGCTAGTATCATTAATTTATGATTAAAACAAACTTGTCAAGAATGACAACTAGATATTTTCTATAGAATGGGGTGATTCAACAGTCGTCAATATTTTTGTAGAATTATTTGCTTATTCGTTGTAAATATAGTCTTTCATAAACATATATTTAAAGATCGTTTGAAAATAGTCTCTACTATAAAACAATGATTTGGTTAGAGAAAAGTGGTTTCATTATTTATATTCTCTAAAAACAGAAAATCTACAAGGAAATTTGTATAATGTTTATGCAATTCTTAATTAAATTTTTAAATTACTCTTAAAATATATTTTCTTCCAATGATTCCAAATTTGAGAAATGATTATTATTCAACAACCTACTTATTTTTTTAGTTAAAAATTCTAGCATAAGCCAATTTTTCTTGTTACTTAATTAATGTGCAACGTTTATTAATACATATCGCATATGTATGTATATACCATGCTTCACTAGATTAAAGTTTTTCTACCACTTTGTTTAGTTAAAAGCTGAAAGCAGTTCAAATCGACTATCGTTTCTGTCTCATCGCGTCTTTCACGAAATCTACCAAATTATTTCTTTAGTTCTTCACTCTAATTTGAATACCTTTTCATTTTTCTCTCTCTTTTCTTCTATCTTCAATATCTTCAGTGAAGAAAAAAGAACAGCCACAGTGCACGCTTTGGAGCCGGGAGTTGATGTACTGTGCCTCTATCGCAAGTAAGTGTTTTTATTTCATCTTCCCCTCCGCATTCTTTCTCCGCGCATGTACTAAAAAGGTTTTCACGTTCTTCATGTAGTTATAATAAATGTGAGCTTAATTGTACAAGTAATGTGTATAACATGCAGATGTAAAATCACAGAAAAAATGTAATACAACATGCATAAAATATAATTTTTAATAAAGGACATTTTTTATTTCCCAGTTGACAATGTTTATTGAACTATTGAGAGAAATGGTAAATGAAGATTGAACAAACAAGTCTATTTTTAACTTAACAGGTGTGTGTAGGTACTCAATTTAAAAGCGTCTAACATTTTCAATTAATAAAATATTCCTGAGACTGTAATTATATTATCATAATGTATAACAAGGTATTGTTTTAGTATCAAAAATATAAAATTAATTAGTGAAAATCTTTGCATTTTTAATTGATAATATTCTTTGTAATAAAAAGTATAATTATAGCGTGTATTTGATGATACATATCCAATGTTAAACCTTTTTTAATAATACATTAAAAGGCTATTTAATAAACTTTAGGGAATATGTTTAGTTACTCACGCATATAAATTTAATGGAAATTCACGCACGCTAATTATTTCCTTCATTATTACGGAGAAATTTGTTTAGGTTAAAAATAGAATAGTAATATTCACAATTCACTTCTAATCTATTTCATGTACTCTTTCATTGGTCAACTATGTTATGCAACATTTCATATTGAATTAAAGAATCCTATTATAATCCATCAGTTAGAAAGTAACTTGTTCAATTATCACTAAAATAACTTTGAATCATATAAATTAATCAATATATATCTACATAGAATTGCAATCTAAACTATTTCCATTGAAAATATTGTACCTTTGCTAATGTGGACATGTATAATATCAAAATATTGAAGAATATACTAACTCATTTACATATTACTATAGAAAACATATATCATTATGGTATGTTTACAAGTCTTTTTTATCTCTGTAATTATAAACCTAGAAAGAATATCTTTACTTTTGTACACAAACTTATTTATTCGAATTGTTACGCCATTTTTTCAGATAGCCAATGTATATGTTAATAAAGTTAAAAACTATCTATGACTTAATTATTATCAACAGGAGTAATTATTAGGAATATTAATGTATCGAATTAAGTATATTGTACTCAGTCAGATATTTCGGTGACATCTTTGGGGTTACACAAGGTAAGATTATATAATATAGTTGATGGAGAAAATATAAGTGCAGCACAATTGTATAAATATCACTGTTTTCTCTTGAATATCATTAAGTAGAGTGTTAGCATAACATAATATTATATTTACATACTATTTTGGCGTGTAGTGTTTAAATAAATATACAGATATTATCAGAAATGTGTTGTATAATAATTCTACATTGCCGTATTATAATTATTCTTATGGTCTTCGATTTTGTAATAAGATTAATTTTCCATTTTTGCATGAACACATATTGAAAGAAGACATCTACATGTCACCTGAGCTCTATTGGGACATAATGTATTATGCCTCCGGGGATCATGAAAATATTATCAACCCGTAATCATGATGTAATATGATAGCTTACTTCGTATAATCAGTTTTGTACCAGCTCTATGATATGCTATTATAAGATATTTTTCTGTCTACAGTATGTACCATACATCTTAATTTATTCTGATTAGAAATTATAAACACAGTTTCATTAAAAAATCAATAATTAGTTAAAATACTAGTACAACATGTTAAAATACGACAATTCATTTGGAAACATATTGGACACATATTGGACAATCGTTCTCAAATCGTCAAAACACAACATTAATTACGTTTTATAGTTCTTTCCTCGAATTGTAATTAATTTGCTTTATATACATATTGTCTCTAAATTTTTTCAGTATATTTTGTATAGTCAATCTACTAATATTAATGGGAATGTGGAATTCTGTTTTAACAGAAACAAAACATAAATTCTTATAATTTTGGTATGAATGTCATACAGTTAAATAGAAATATTCAATTTGTAAATGTGACTTAATTGATACTAAGCGATCCAATTGATTTTTATTTTTTTAATAATTAATACTTAAATTAACTGAAAGAATTAAATAGACTTCTGATGGCATTTTCGGACATAATATGTTTCAGTACATTAACAGAAACATATTTTTAATTGATCTGAGCTTAAACAAACCAGGAACCGGATATAATGGAATTAAATATGGGAGAATTTGGAATTTATTAATATTCCTAAATTCAGCCTGTGTGCAGTTCGACTAAATATTGTATTGATTTTATCACAAAATATTTTATTGGATAACTAATTATGGGTTATACTGGTAAATGTTTACGAGCTTTTTAGTTTAAAAGAATTAATACACCTTATAAAAATGTACAACGAAAACTTATTAATATATTGTATAGAACACAACTTCATGCTAAAAACACCGGATACAGCAAACATCGAATAAAATATATTCTTTGTTTGTCATGTATGTGTAAGCAAGATGCACTACATATATTGAAATACAAAACGTGTCGTCACACTTTTTTGTCAATTGGAACGTTAGAAATTATATATTCACCTCTTTAACTCGTTCTAAAACACTTTATTTCCAGAGATTTCTTGGAATTGATCGGTAAAATCAACGAGCTTCAGAATCGCAAATATGACGATGACAAACGAACCTCATCACAGAGGTGAGTAGATTGAAGAGATGGAAGGGAAGTGAAGGGGGTGGGGCAGTAAGATTGAATTTAAGGATTGACTCGACAACCTCAAGGTATATGTTGGGAAGCAAGAGGACCTAGACTCAAATTCGGAAGTACATAAAACAAAACAGCAGCTTTATGTGATAAATCAGAGGTGTAGACTTCCACTGGAGACGTATGGGCGTAAATTCTTATAACTTATAAAGCCTTGTTGACCGCGCCGCGCCGTACTCTGGCGAAAGTGCGAACGAAATGGAACAAAAGCTGCGTGGACAAAACGACTCATTCATCAAAACTAATAACGGCTTCTTAATGGCAAAAATTTATAGGCGTGAGATGATTGCCCTTTGGTTTTGGCGTTCAGTCGAGCTGGCATTGATCTAGTGTTTGTTGAAGGGAAGGTTTTGACGATGTATCATAAAATTGTTTCATTTATCTCTGTCTTCCAACCTGCCTTCCTACCTATGTCCAGTGTGGATTAACCCAAGACAACTGAAAAGGGCAAAGGACAACGGTTTATTATTGTGAATATAAAGAATAATCAAATAAAAGGGTTTGTTCATATCATACTAAGAAGACTGTGAATAAAATAAAACGAAGTTAAGAAGGCACTTACTGAAATGAAAATATATTGACTAAATTCGTCAATTCACTTAAAATGCTGATAATAGTTACATTTTTATGTGAGTTTTGAAAGTAACCTTGTTTATTATTATAAGGAATTGGAATTAGCATTTATAACCGACGATTATTGACTACAATGTTTCAATTCAACAAATTATTTTAAACCTTAAAAAGATATATTGCCTAACTTATCACTTTCACTGTCAATAATATAGCTTTTCATTTCAGTATTGTATGTATATCAATTATTCTGTTTATATATCTACAAATATTTTTAGGAAGTATGTAAATATTGCTTTTATGAATATATTCATCTGCATTTGTAATGTGGAAGAGGCTTGTAATTTCTATTCCAGACAAACTTCCTCCACAGTTATAGTCCCCAGGTATGAGTGGTTTTAATTTCAAAAAATGGAAATAAAACTTCTTTTATTTTATTTTTTCTATCTTTGATTTTGCATGTCTTAATACAATGGACCAATTCTTAAACTTTATGTCCATTTGTACAGTAAACACATGCAAGCATGACGTTTTTTATAAATAGATAAATATGAATAAAATTTCTTACAGCATACACCCGGCTTTTCACTAATTTTAGTACAATATGCATTGACTTAAATTATAAATTTAGAAAATTTTTTTTCTGAAACATTCACTTATAACCCGAAATATATTTCGAACTAAACTAGATATATACATATATTCTATTTAACTCATAGGTTTATGTTAATAATTATCGAGAAATCTACAAAAAGAACAACTCTGGTGCAGCAATTGGATCATAATTACGTGGTACGGTGTATCATTAAGATGTAGATATAACGGATAAATATTCAGGGTGTCCCAAAATGATTACCCTGATGAAACATTTTTTGTGTCACTAATGGATCACATGTAGAAATTTGTTAAGCTTATAGCGCTTTATTAACATTCGTAAAATTATTTTAATACATGATTTTGAACTGTCATGCACCTAGTCATTTTTATTAAGCCTTAGATCTTAATAAAATGTTAAACAATGGTTCTAAAATATTTAATCAGTCATTTTCGGACACCTTGCGAGTACATCTATGATTAATATGATAATTTTGTTGCGTATATGAACTAAAGCGATGTGATCGTATAAACTTCATAAGTGAAAGTGGCAAAGTATGAACTGGTTATAGCCTATGTACCGGAAAAACTAAAACTCATAAACATAATAAATGCCATTAAAATGCCACACAGTACAAATTTAGTAAAATCCGTAATTGATATGTATTTCTTAGTATATCAATTACCCGTTTAACTATCTTGTACAGCCAGTATTTTAATGGAATCTGTTATGCAATTTGCGTAACTTTAGTCTTTCCTATACCTATAATTTGTTTATGTTTTGTAGATTTTACTAACAAAGATTAAACGAAATGTCAAAATACATCTCTTAACTTAATTATTTTTTTCCTAGAAATCGATATATAGCTCAAATTTTTTTATTTATCACAGAATGTAGCAGAACTTATCACTGATGTAGCAGAACTTAGACATACACATTTAACTATGCGTACTTATGTTAAAAAAAATATATTATCTCAGTTAATCGAACAAGAATTCAAGGATAACATTGCAAAGTTGGAAACTTTCTTTTTATATGAGCAACATTATACGTTGCATTTAAATTTTATAAATATATTTTTAGTTGTTTTAATAATTTTGACTTGAGTAAAAATCACATTTGGACACTCATGGTTTGGTGCTGTATTTGACAAGTTTTTTATATTATCGTAAGTACATCTAAATAGGGCATATTCGGTGTATTTTAGCGGCATGGTATAAAAAAATGTATAATCATGGAGTTTTATAATTGCAATATACAAATTTAATTATTTTATTGCTAAAATCATTAACTAATTGGTTAATTTTAATAATGATTTATTTATTTACATAGTACATCATACAGGGCTATTTGTGGCATTATCGTATAGCAAACACACATATTTATAGGTATATACAATATAATTAATGGAAGATATTGAATTTTCGAAGGGTGCAAGCAATAACAAAATGAGCTATGCGTGTTTAGGAGTGAGTTCTTAATTTGGCCAAGGTCTCTGAAGAAACAGTCACGTCCGCAACTTGTTCCAAAGACGGATTTCTCTTTGGAAGAAAGATATTTCGTGGATGATGGTTCTTGAATGCACTTAAAAATATAAGATCTATACTTATATCTTATTTCAACCTTAATAAAATTTTAAAAGAAGAATAATAAATTCATTTTACACCTCAAATAAGTTTCCCATTCGTTATATTCTATTTTAAATTACTGTCAATATTTTTGTTGGAATAGTTTTGGAAATGATATCAGTAATATTAATGTGTTCATGTGCACTATTGACGGACTAGTTATGTCCTACAGCACAATATAATAATAATCATGGAACATGTTAGAAAATTCTTTCTTTCTTTCCATATCGAAGCGGTTCGAAAAGCATTAATTATACTAAATGTATATTGACTTCGTTTATTGACATCTGAAAATTTGAATAATTTCAAGAATATGCACCGCACTATAAATCACTTCACTCATAGGTATTGTAAATAAAACTTTTAACCAGTAGTATATTTTATTTTAAACTCAATTTTATTTTAATATTAAATTTTATTAGAAGTAAGAAAAATTGGTATACTAATTTATTATTAATAGTGTTTTTTTCTTGAATCAACCCGAATAAAATCGCGGATTTTTTCAAATTAAATTGAATTTTCAATCAATGTAAAGAGACTTTTTTCTCGCAGCTACTTCTTTGTATTATTGTTGGTGGACTAGACCTGCAAAAATGCATGAATACGAAATTAAAGTATGATACAATTATTGTAACAATAGCTTGGCCTTCTTCGTTCCTATGTAGAAAACCTTGCATGCATTCTGTTTTGCATGCAAAATTAATTTATAAGAATTCAAAAATTATTTTCTCACTTTGATTTGATTTTATATGGCATACTTTCGGAGTACTTATTGACAAAAGTTCATATTATTTCTGTCAAAACCTAGATACATGTACTACTTGACTATACATACTAGTAGTAATTATTAGAGTCACAAAATTTTTACATAACACGTTTTAATTGCTATAACAATTTATTCACAGTCAAACGTTGCCCATCTCTATCGGTAACTAAATATAAAATCAACCGAGTCAATCAATACGATATTAATCGCATTTCTTTTATTGTATGTTCGTAACTACATATTTCTTCTAAAATCCTTTAGGAAAATGTTATATGTACAAAGTTTAAGTGATTTCAATGTTTCTTCACATATTATTTTCTTACTTAATGTATACCTATAATGCTAGTACACGTAGTTTGTTACATTGATTTTTATTGAATATATCAATATTACTCTTATATTTATTTGATTTAAAAATTTATATTACTTATATAAAATGTTTGTTTTTAATGCTACGAAATTAAATTTTGACTAATATAGTCAGCTAGATAGTCAACCATATGTCAGAAAATGTAATAAAAATATGTTTGACTTTTATCTGGCGATCATTTTTTGATCCCTTTTCTAGATTAAAATATTGAAAACCCGATAAAATGGCGACGGCGTCAACACTTTTCGTATAGTCTTTTCTTCAGCTGTAGATTGATTATATTATAAAATATTTATGTCTACAAATACGAGAATAATATTGATTATTTGGATTTCATTTAGTGTGTTTTATTTCTAATATTTTTAACATACCTTGATTTATTCCATTTTGTATGGGAGTATTTGACAATTTGTATTTATAATATGCGTAAAGTTTTTGCATTTATTAATCGGATCATATTTAAATGACCCTATTTATTTTCTTAAGCACAATAAAATAACTTTTAAAGGGGTCAGTTTTAAGAAATATATTCTTTGATATTATAGGAAGCACATAAGTTATAATTTTTTTAAATATTTTAGAATTTGTTTCTCAAAAATATACTTTTTTTACACAAAAAATATATTTTAGTGCATCTGCAATACGTTGGTAAGAAGCTATCTAAATATGTAATTATTTTAATCTTTTACCTTTGATAAATAATTTTATTAATATTTATATTTTCCAATCATTTTACATTTTTAAAAATTGGATGATGACGTGTTTCTCAACTGATTGAGTTTTCTAACTCACTTTTCTATAATTAAACCGAGTTATAAAACAGCTTAAAATAATCTTTATTCATAATTTTTATCGTATATATGTATAAACGTAGTAAACTCATATACATGCATATACTTGCTTACATATGCAGCCAAAGTACAGTAAATAGATGTTACAAAATATAAACAACCTTAGCAAATGTATTTCGATTAGTGAAAAAAGTGAACTTAAATAAATTTAGTAATTATTTCCCTGCTTTTCTGTATTTTTAATTCTTCCTGAATCAATTGTCCAAAACAGCTCAACACCCGCCAAACCAGCCCCCGTTAAAATCCAACGGCCTTATCAGAACTTGGTAGTCACGGATCTCGACCCCGTGGCCACTCTTGGAATGGGTGGATTCGGGCGCGTTGAACTGGTAAGAACTGGTTGCCTATAGCAAGTCCTATAATTGTGTTAAGTTATTAAGTTGTTATGCTAATAATAATCTTTTAATTAGTACTAGTTTCATACTAAAGCAATTTTTTAGAAAAGTCATTTTAAACTCATAAAAATAAATAGATTAAATTATAAAAGAAATTTTGCCCATATGCAATACATTATTTTTGAGTAACAAGTTTGATATATATTTTAAATATTTAATATCAACCAGTTAGTTGCTGGTATGACACTAATTGGAATTATTTTGAATTGAACTATTAACGGAAATTGAGTGCTTTTACAATTATCTCAGTAATAATTCGTGGCTCATTAAAAATCAATAATTTTGAACTTCTTCTATTGTCATCTAATATTTTAAATTCACCTGCTATTCAAAGTCATTGATAAGTAATATATAAGTAAGTAAATTTAGTGTTTTAAAAATTAAACCACATTTGCTATTAGTCGAAATTTGTACTTTGAACATTAATTTTTAATGTTTTTTGAACTATACACTAATAAGTAATGTATAGGAATACAATATACATACTTATCAAATATATTTTTAATGAGAAATCTAAAAAAGGCACAAAAATAGAAAATAATATAATATAAGAGAAGTGATGAATACTGATACCTAATTTGAATATTTAGCGAGATTAACGTTATTCTTTATTACTATGTATTTAAACAATTGTTATAAATTGTTTTGATTTTTATTAGTACTTAATGTTAGCCATAAACACTATTCCAAATAATAAAACTTAAAAAGTTTATACATCTATTGCAACTCGATTCGAAATGTAGCATATTAAACCCAGTACATATATGTAAATATATTATATCAAATGAAAAAGCATAAACAATATTCTATAAATAAAATTACACATTGGTGTACATATGTTTTAAGAGTCCTATGATCATAGAACAATTTTTTAGACTCTTGATTTTTTGGTTGACTTCATTTGATAATTGTTGGAAACCATCATTCGGCGACAGATCTGTAGATTAATAACGTCAATAAACCTCACATTTTATAATGTATTTAGACTTTGAATAAGCTAAGAATAAGACGAAATATTCTGTATATCTACTTCTACTACCTGATTTATGCAGGCTTTCGTTGGATCGACAAGTTAATATTTGCTAATCATTCAACTGTGCTATATTTATATTATGGTGGCATAACACAATATACAGTAATACGGCTTAAAAACTGTACACTCATGACATTATTGTAGCCATTCATGTAAATTAAACCTGGTCAGTAGCTATGGCTACAGAGAAGAAAACATTTTTTTGTATTGATGTGAAAAATCATTTATCAAGCATATGACGTATTTTTAATCAATTACATTTATAAAACAAAATCTGCTATGCGTTTAAAATAATATTTTCATTGGTAATTCAATAAAGAGAATGTGATTCATTTGACATATAGAGTATAGTCCGCCAAATATTATTTTTACATATTTAAGAAGGTGGTTCAATGTGGTAGATAATGTCAGTCAAATGTTTACCAATTTGAAATGTTTTGCTTGATGGTTATTTGATGATCTAAGAAATTTTCTATAGTTGTACACAATATTGTAGTTATTTAAAAATTTCTTTAATTTTCTATTAGTGAACGCACTATACTATTAAAAGTAATACGGTATCTTGTAGCACTTATATCACTGAAAATAAATATGTAAAATAGCCGAAAACGATTTCTAAAACAATTAAAATACATAAATTCACTTGGTTATTCCTCCCAGGTGACCCTGAAAACGGACAAGACGAAGACTTTCGCACTCAAGTGCCTCAAGAAACAGCACATCGTGAACACTCGGCAACAGGACCATGTCTTTTCAGAGCGGACCATTCTGCTGGAGGTCGATTCAAATTTCATCTGCAAGTGTGTACCTTGCCCTTTCAGTTTCAAAATTTTCCTGAACTATCTATTTATAACTCTAAATTTTCTTTTAGATTTATCTATATGCATACAGTATGTTATCATCTTTTAGAATTAATAATTTTCGTGTTAGTAGTCTGTGACACTAATGTCAAAAGTGCATCAAATAATGCATGCTATTGTTTACTTTATAATAAAATAAAATAAGTCAAATTTTTCACTTTGAAGAGTTTAAAATATTTTTATTGAGTACATATTCCTATTAATATAATATTGGCATTCCTTTATGAAAAAACAAAACAAGCGGTTTATTGATAAATGCAAGAAATCATTTTGAGAAAAGTTTATTGTTTAAAAACACTCAAAGCAATAGAGACACAAATGACAAAACTTAACAGGTTTTCATTTTTATATCAGCGGATGAAAGTTAAAATGGATAAGAATTGAAAGGTTAGGACGAGCGGCTTCACTGCATTGCTATACAACACAAAACTATCCTGCAGTCTAACAAGTTCGAGTGTGTTTGTGGGAGGAGTGCAAAGTGCAATTACAAATGAAATAAATAGGAACTGTAAAGTAACACAAATTGAAAACCTGCAAGAACAATGTAGGAAATAAAACATAAATAAAAACAAATTTTGACACGATATATCAAAATAAATGTTAACAAATAGAGTGTTGACAAATAAGTAGCACTATTAATAGATAATAAAGTCTTAAGATTTGATTTTGCATGTTTTGTGTAAAGTATTATACTTTTTATTTGTTTAAAAATTGAAATATATTTAATTCATAGAACTGATCCTTACTGTTTCATTCGTTTCAATAATGCTTTGTTTACATTTTTCTTAGATAAACGGGGCTGACAATCAAAATATCTTTGTTTTCTGTCGGTTCTAGAAAATATGTTAGTGTCAATTAACATGTCTCTTTTAGTCATTGTCATTTACTCTTTGCTCCCATTCTCCCATCTTCATCAAGGCTCTACACTACCTTCAAAGACAGAAAATACGTTTACATGCTGATGGAGGTCTGTCTTGGAGGAGAACTTTGGACTATTCTGCGCGACAAGTAAGTCAGTTAGTTAAATAGGGATTAATTAATCACAATTGTCGGTTTATTAAAAGTATCTAATGACGTGATACATATATGTGTAAAAAATATAAATAATTATTTGGAGGAATTATTAAACTTATTAAACTTTTTAAAACAAATTTTATGGAATAAGTTAGAATAGCAAATGTATTCATAAAATGTCCCAAATGATAGGCAATAGTGCTTAAATCATTTTAAAATTATTTACAATTTTCCATTTGCAATAGTAATCGGTAAATTTAGATTAAGTTTAATATTTGAAAAATAAATTTACTTTTAGTAAATACATAATAACAGCGATTTATAATTACAAATGTAACACTTTTATTGTTATAAATGCATAATATAAGTATACATATAGGTATATCTATATACTAAATGTTCAATTATCGTCTCCATTCATTTTAATTGATGAACTTAATGCAAAAAAGCTACTTATATTTTAACTATGGAAGTTAATTCTAAGGTCTACGTATTTCAAATATATTCTATTGACTATTTTTATGTAAATTTAAACTAAAAGGCTTAATTTAAATTTTAAAGAAAGTTATTTTATTTTTATAATTTTATTAAATTTAAACAAAGCTTTTACTAAATTATCAATTTGATTTCCGGCTTACAAAATAAATTTCATAAAACTATTTGTTTATGATTTGGCTATTATTGCTTTCTATACATATATATACATAATATATCTTAATATTTAATATTTATATATATATATATGTATCTCTTAATATTATTTTTGTCTTGAATCAATGATATTCCGAATTGCAGCTTTTTATTTTCAAATAAATATTATTGTATGTATACTCTTTATCAACATTACGATTAAATGGAAGCATTGACTGAAGATAAGAATTGAAGGGTGTAGAGCAAAAACCCGTTATGTTACACTGTAAAACTTTGATGATGTCATGGTCATATTCGATGTTCTTTATGAGTGTAATCATTAATAAAAAACACCTAATATAGAGGTTTCATAATCAGTGTAGTTTTATATCATACTATTAATTATCATATGATTGGATTAATGGCCATCATATGATAATTAATAGTATAAATAGTATAAAAACAGTATTAAAGTTTGACCATGGTCAAACTTTAATACTGTTTTTTTTCAAAATTGAAATTAACATGGCGGGTTTTTTCTTTACACTCTTCAATTATTAGTAATTTCGGTTAAACATTTTATCCACGACCGTTTTAGGAGTTAATTTAAAAATACATATTTACATACAACTTTCTTACTTTATACACGTAATAGGAGTTAATTTAATAATACATATTTACATACAACTTTCTTACTTTATACACGTAATAAGTTCTGATAACTCGTCATAAAATGATTTCAATCATAATATTATATAATTCTATAAAATCGATCAAAGTAAAAGAACTTTCTAATACTGCTATTTATAATTCCATAAGTCACTAAAATCAATAAGAGTTGAATATTTAGTATTACTCAATGGCTAGATATATCTAGTCCAAAAAAAGGCAATAGAAATAATGACCAGATAGAACACTACTAAAACACTGTTAGCGCGAAGTGTAGTATCCATAGAAATATGATTTATATCTTGCATTTTATCGTTATGGTAATATTCCTATTTGACTACCATCCAAGCAGACTGCAGTAATCTAGCTAATGAAGATGTAGAAAAAAATCAAAGTTTCAAATGAGAAATCTTCCTTTAAAAGCTGTAGTAAAAGTTGTAACTTTAATTTCATTTTAACAAATGAAAAAGCCATTTCCTGGGTAACATGTTTCGGTATAATTAACCATCATCAGACCGCGTATACAGAG
>JAYRBW010139678.1:0-15216 GCA_036023295.1 Invenusta paracnida | reverse complement strand
ATATCACAACTTGTAAATATGTATTTAATTATGAACTTTAATATCGTATAATACAAGTTCGTCAAATATATATACATTTGTTTATTTGTATTTACTTGTATTCTTCTATTTAACTAATCACCATAGGAATTACATTTAATCGTTTTATGTTCTTTTCCATAAAATATATATTTTTTTATATTGCTTAAATAATCTTAAGCTGCATAGAAAGTCAAAATAGCAACATTTATAATGAAATACAGAGTAAACAATATATGTCTAATTAAAAGTACTGTTAAATATTTAGTCATAAGCATAAGTATACATTTATCGTAATGCCTTAGATGGATAATTGTATATCTTTATTTTGCATTCAAATGAATTACATGACATACTGTTAATGATGCATCACGTTGTCTAATGTAACACAGCATTTAAAGGAATTTACGATAACTTTAAAATAATTATACATTGATCTACTTCCATTTAGAATGCAAGTCCGAATGTGGTATCAATGAACAGTGCATGAATGGAACATGTAAATGTAAATCTGGATACAAAATGTATAAGCAAAGAGATGGTTGTACACAAGGTAATCGCAATTGCTTAATTTATTGAAAAAATATGGAAACAACACTATTTTAATGTATTCATGCACATCAAGAGAGATTTAGATATTCTGGAAAATTAACGAAATATAGTATAAATAGACAGGATACTCATATTTTGACTTTTTAGAGTGTATTTCAAAATTTTACAATAATCAAGAATATTACTAGCTAAAAAGTTTAATTAAAATTCATTAGCAATATTTGAATAATACAGTTTAATATTATAAAAATAATTAATAAAACAAATCAGATACATTCAAGTGAAAATCCAAATAAAATATTAAATGGCATTAATCTATTTTTTAAAGTAAACTTATTACAATCAGATTAATTTTGCATGAGTATAAATTAAAATGATTGAAACTTTTTGAGTATAAATATAAGTTCCTCAGAATTAAAATTTTAAATATAAAACAAAAACAGTGTTTAAAATTGTTATTTTATATAATAAAAGTGAGTGATCTCATAAATATCGAAATTATCAATAAGAACAAAGCTTTTTTGTATAAAAAATGAAAACTGTCAAAAAAGTAAATACTTTCTAGCAAAGTATGTCTAATCAATACTTAAATTGTAACAAACATTTGACTGAACGATATATATATTAATACATTTAATACTATTTTCAGTAATGAATTTGTTAATTTGCATATTTTATACATTTATACATTTGATACTGTTAATAAACAGAGATATACATATATTTGTAGAAACAATGTTTCGCTTCTGAGGAAATATAATTAATATATTAGTTAATCACAATTTATTTTCATAGATACTACATACTTACGTTTTATTTTATTAATTATATATTAATAACAAATTATCAAATTAAGATATCATTTAGCAATAAAGTATGTTTGAACCTTCATTTAGAATGCAGACCTGAATGTGGAATCAATGAAGTGTGTATCAATGGAATTTGCAAATGTAAACATGGATACAACGTATACAAACAAGAAAATGGATGCACAAAAGGTATTTTCGAGTTTCCTTATAATATAATAAATGTCACACTAAAATATATAAATGTGTTACACAAACTTTCTACATATTTAGATTGTTACTCTTGTTCTCAAAGAAATTAAGAGCTATGATTACATTGTATATAATGTGAAATTTTAAAATAATTAATAAAATATTGGAGGCATGAATGAGTAACTATGTGATATTTTAAACAGTCATTTATTTATTGTTGACATTTTCATGTGATTATCGAATCACAGACAAAAGAATTATTAAGACAGTTTGTTCATTCTTTAATTCGTTTTTCGTTTTACACTTTGCACCTAATATGTTTTCATGACGAAGACGAAATTAGCTGAATCATTCATTATCTGATGTTTATATAATTGTTATCAAGGATTATGTAATTTACAATTGATTAATCAGAAATCATCAGTCCGATTTTAAAAGCTATGTTCAAAACAATTAGACGACATCATTCGGACATTACCTTTGGTGTCCCAAATGAAGTCAATGTGAACAATTAAACAATGGATAATGCAAGTATAATGCGGGATACACAATATACAATGCATTACACATTTTCTTACATAAGAGGTTGTGTAACAGTTAAGAGGTACAATATGTATAATATATTTCCTAAATTTGCTTGACGTTACAATATATCAGTTTTGTTTACTATGTAATTTATATCTTTATTTAGAATGCAAACTGGAATGCGTCCAAAATGAGGATTGTGTTAATGGAATATGCATGTGTAAAAAAGGATACGCGAAGTATAACAATGCTCGGAATTGTACACCTGGTAATATCAGTTAATTTTTGTTATGTTGAATTAGTTACTTCTTTATATGTTTAATTTAATTATTTTGATAATTAGTATTAGAATGTTATTTATTTTCATTCATTTCGAATTATTTCAAACATATACATACACATGTCTGTTGTAGTATGCTTGTCTGTACCTGGCAGTTAAAATGTAATTTTTATTTTATGGAATGTGTACATAGTATTATGTATAATTCACATTTATGGTTAGTTATAAAATATATTGATATCCATTTAACAAGACTAAATAATTATTATGAAAGTTTATTAATTATTTATTTAGTTTTTGATTTTACAGTTGGCATCCTAATATTTTTTCTTGAAAAAGACTAAAAGTATCTGCATCATTCCTTCTCTGATGTTTATATAATTTTTCGCGTAGATGATGTAGTTTTCAATTAATTAATCAGAAACCAACAGTCAGATTTACATTTTAAAATATACGTTCAAAACAAATAAGCGACCTCATTTTGGCATTACCTTTGGTGTCCCAAATGAGGTCAAGTTGAAAAATGAAACAGCGGAGTATTCAAGTATAAGACGTGATACAAAATATACAGTGCATTACACATGTTCTTACCTAATAGTTTGTGTAACAGTTAAGAAGTAGAATATGTATAATATATTTCCTAAATTTGCTTGACGTTACCCAATATAACAGTTTTGTTTACTATGTAATAAACATCTTTATTTAGAATGCAAACCGGATTGCCGCCAAAATGAGGATTGTGTTAATGGAATATGCAAGTGTAAAAAAGGATACGCGAAGTATAACAATGCTCGGATTTGTACTCCTGGTAATATTAGTTTATTTTGTGTTATGTTGATTTAGTTACTTCCTTAAATGTTTTATTTAATTATTTTTATATTTTTTATTTCATATCCATTTAGCAAGACCACATAAGATAGAACTAGAATAATGTGGACAAATTACGAATAATAATTGTATTTTAGTAGTTAGCAATACTAAATATGATAATCAGCTAGCCATATTAATTGTTTAATTATATATATAAAGTAATCATATAAAAATAAATAAATATATATGTAAATATGTGTTTGGCTCTGTTATACATGACATGTTTAACTATGTAACAATATTTAGTCAATTGTTCGACACTAATTACGATTTGAACTGTAAGTATTAGATTTTAACAACAAAATGTTAATCTAAGATATTTTAAATTATAATTGTGGTTTTATAACACACATAAATGTATCGGTAGAAGGAAACCCAAACGAAGGATGTTGAAGAAGTAAGTCACATGTTTCATAATATTGTACTTAACTAGAAGTCATGCACTTTAGAAGATCCTTAATACATCATTAATTACTACGATATAAAGGAATACAGTAAAATACAATATTGATATATTTTGAATATATTTTTAATATACAATATTTTCTATATAAATATAACATTGAATTGGAATATATATATTTTAAATCATGTATGTCGTCCACAAACCCAAAAATGCACAGCATTTTTATTGGAAATGTTATAGTTTGCAATTCTATGTATGTATTGATTATTTTATATGCTTTGTGGTGAAATCATTATTTTTCTGTACATTACAGATATTTACATGGATGACACTGAATTGAAATATATTATATACATTTTAAACGTTAAATACAATAAATATGAAAATTGTCGGATATTTGCTTAAATAGTTCTATTTAAAATATAAAACAAACATAATTGACTACTTTATGTATTATTTATTTAGAGTGCAAACCCGATTGCGACTACTACTACGAAGACTGTATCAGTGGAGTTTGTAAATGTAAAGCAGGATACAAAAAATACAACCATACCGAAGGATGCAAAATAGGTATTTTAAATAATACTTCAAATCTCTGAAATGTCCCTTATATACTTTAACGCATTGTTTATCATAGTAATACATTATTTTCTGTGTTTTAGAATGTACACCCGAATGTGGTGCAAATCAAGAATGTACAAATGGTATTTGCGAGTGTAAGTCTGGATACATGAAGAATGATTACGATTCCGGCTGTTCAGGTATTGAAGTGTTTCGTGTTGTGTACTTGAGATGTATAATGTATGTACATTACTGTTATCGCTGTTAATTGTGTTCATTGCATTTTTTCATGGTAATGTGTACAACTATTTAGATGGTTATATATATTTAGAAACAAAAAATATTCAAATATCACATTCGTTTAAATTGGAATACTCATTTGTACCATTTTATATGCTTTTAAAGTTTTATTACTGGCAACATTTATTTTTACCCGCTAATAGTAAGTTTGTAAATTTACTCTCTACCAAATGAATATTTTCGAAATTTAAAAAATAATGTGTCTTTTAAAATATAACATAAAATACAAAATAATATCCAATAGAAGTTATCGCTTTACTATAATTTCATACTACGCAGAAAAGTGTAAATATTTCGTTAAATATAGGCTAAAAATAACTATTTAGAGTAATAAACTCAACATTGATAACAATTAGACACTTTTGAAATTGAAATGTATCATCATGTGAAATATATGCATAATATTATAAAATAAGATTTGACAAAACGAAATATCATATTATTTCCAATAAAAATAGTGGAATATTTATTACATATCAGCAAACTTATTACTATACTTGCATGCACAGGAATATTTACTAAATATTTAAAGAACTTCATGAACTTATTGACGAACAACAATTTAGACACACATGAATTATTGCATTTTAACCTCTAATGTAGGGTTTTACATATGAGTTGTGTTGCTTTTTGCATTTAAGCACACACTCATCCCTTAAAGGCGTTTGATCAAATTATATCCTTCCTTTATAGTGATTGATAACATGCGTAGGAGATATATGAGAGAGAACAATCTGACTTATGTTTATACATTTTGTGACACAGGTAGATCGTTAGTAGTATATGTAATAGAGTTAAATCTTCCCATACCTAGCCTATTTTTGTTACGTAGAATACCAAGCCTGGCCACCAGCAAATATTTCCACAGTGTCAAATTTTATTGGAACATAAAAATAACATAAAATGTAAGATCTACAGTTTTCAATAACATCAATAGCAGAAAATAGAAGATTTTTACAGTTTTCAAATTTGTTTTAGACACAATTTGGGCACCTTGGAGACCAATGGTCCTTACAAACATGTGCTTCGCAGGTGTCACATGTTTGTTGATTCGTCTCCGGTTCGGGCAGAAGCCACACCTCCCACGGATTTTATCATTCAAAACAGCATGTGTGGGCTCAATATTGACGAAACCATGACCTACTGTTAGGTCCTTCAGCTCTTGTGAAATCTCGTTGAAGTTGATGACTTTACAGTGTTCTATTCATGCGTCTAGGGTCAGTTTAATGAGCTTGAAGTCAAGATCCTGCGAAACACTTTCACATTTCCATGTGGAGGGTTTCTCACCTTCAGAAAGATTACACTGTTCGTTACAATTAGGTCCAGGAGGTAGTATAATACATTTACAGTCCACTTCTGGGTTTTACAACAGATAGTAAATGTCAACTTTCTGGGAGAAAGAATCAACGGCACTTTCGGAGCTGTTGTAACATGTGATGATGTCTAGTTTTTTGGTCTGTGTTTCCGCCACAGTGGCTGGATGATGCTAAGTAGTATCACCGCTTTGTTTTTCTTTAAGACATACAAAACTATTGTCTTCTGACTATCAAAGACAAACTTGCTCGAGAACTCAGCTTGATTCTTGTGCAGCAGCAGCTGCTTTAGTTTCTCGGGCTTTTTTTGCAAAGAGTACCAGCGATTGTGAGACCATCTTTCTATAGTTTGTCCGCAAGTGAGATACTGGTGAAGTAATTGTCACACGTAATTGCGCAGCCAATTTTGACGAATGTACTCATCAGTTTCAATACAACATTTTCTAAAGATAGAACTAGTTATCTTAGAACTGTATTACATAATTCTTGCTCAGCGCTCTGTTTATTGTATATATTACGTCTATGGTGTCAGTCTACCTACCTAGTACATATGCTATTTATGGGTAGCTAAGTTTTTTAATGTGTATTGTAGACAATACCAATCAATTTATTACGTGATTTGTGTGGTATATGCCACATTGTAACTTTTTACTACAAGCCGATTTTTGCTACGTGGAATACCAAGCCTGGCCAAAAATATCCACTCCTGAAAAGAAAGCTCTCCTGAAAATTACTGTGTATTACAAAAAAACAAAACCAAGACATCTTTAAACATAGAGCAGCTCAATATCTGAAATGGAATAGAAAACAGTTATTGCGTTTTTCCCTAAGTGGTGGACAAAATGTCTAGGCTTGGTTTGATAAGGGTTAAAAACACAGAATTAGGTTGTAAAAGAGAGGCTGAGCTTACTTTCTCAATAATTACTTAAAAACAATCAGCAGAATTTCGCATCCACTTGTTTACTCGTAGGACAGATGAGGTCGATAGTTGACAGTTGATAGTTGATACTCCAGACAGAAAAGATATATATATATATATATATGTATATTATTTTAACGCACTAAAAAGCGAATTACAGTAACGAGTGATTGCTTGTGTGTTTTATCAGTGACATGTATACGTTAAACATTGTTTTATGGGTTACAAATCAAAATTATCTAAATAGTGTTAAACAGTTAAAATATAAATCAGATTTTTTTTTAACTTTCATATTTAAACATATATTAGTAGCATCAAAATGTAGTTACTACTTTTATTTGAAATTATTATATACGGGATATTTAAAGTTGGAATAATGTTTAATATACTTATGTAATGTGTACCATGACATTGTGCATCGACGTTATTCGCTGCTTTTTCGCGGATTCAACACGAAAACGGAAATTTATCTCTCCATTTTGCAAGGCACTATATTTCCAAATATCTCCTCAAAAGTTGTGTTTTTAGAAAATATATTGCAAAGAAACCCGCTCTTCATATTCTAAAGTAAATGCCAAAGCCTTGGAATCTCATTTGAAATGATATGTACATTATATAAATGACACAGAGTATATCGAGTAAATAGGTTTAATTAGAAGTAGTGAACAAGTAATATACCTATATGTGGGTACACGCAAACCGAGCATGATGTAAACGAGATATTGATATCACACGCATAATACATAATTAACATGACTGAGTGCTGATTGGCGGAATGATGGAGAGAGAAGGAGGAAGAGGGGCGTAAGTGGAATGATGAGTAAGACACATTTTTAACCCCACCATTCCACACAAACACATCAAATAAACCACAAACCACTCATACAGAAATAAAAACAAATCTCATCTTCCCAGTCTTTTTCAAGTAACACATGCATCACATTTCGACTCCACACGACAAACATACCAATCTCACTCAGTAGGCTGATGATATAATTATTGACTCCACTAACATTACATTGAAACACTTGAAAATAACAGCAATGCTTTCCTCCCAATTCTTCACCATTACCTCACAGATCTCAACCTCCACCTTGACATCTCAATCTTGCCACCTTGCCACCATGCCATCACTACTCACTGTATATCACTCAAGCTCCAACCCCGATTTCCACATCAATAACATATTACTACCTCTCATCGAAAAACCTACGGTACTCGACGTAACATTCAACACATATTGAACTTTCAAAACACACATTGTAAACATACACAAAACATGCAAACAACACCTCAACATACTCAAAGCACTCACATGAAAATCGTATAGCCAACAAAAAGAAACTATATTCATCACATACAAATTTGTCATTCCTACGAACATCAGCTATTCATGCGCAATGTGGTCACTCTTCATCACATATATATCACATATATACACATTTTACTCCATCCACAAAATAGATCTCTTTTACAAAAAAACGCCATTTAAACTCTCACAACATACTCCTTTCCACACAAGCGTTCTTCCAGTTCTACATACACTCTCATCCCAACCACCACCACCTGCAAACAAGAAACATTACCAATCCCAAACTCAAACTCAAAAAACACATAACAAAAAACTCCTTCAACACATTCACTGACAACTTCCAACAAACACTAACTACATTTATGGCACCACTTACAAAAATACAATCAAATCCACTGACAACCACATCGTCAGCCAAGCCATCCAATCTCTCACACACAACCCCATCTTCTATGTTCCTCCACGCAAAATCAACACTTAAGAAACCACACTTCCTAGATCCCAATTCTTACCATCGCCTCAATAAATACCGACACATTATTCCCCCACAGCTCAAAATAAACGCTATGTTTGCTGCCAAACACCACACAACACCATCCCCATTTTCAACTGTCTCTTCCCTCACAACACACCAAATAATACTCGCTGACCTCTAGACTAAGCATTCCTAGAGGTCAGGAAATTCCTCTTTGCTCCTGGTGAAGCGATCCTGCAACATGGCCCTAGAACAACAACAACCAAAACTATATCATATGATGTGTATATTTGTATATAATTCTAATACATTTTAATGTACATTATACATGTATATGTATTAACAATATTCATATTTAACTCAAAATATAAAATTTAATTGTTATTGTTTTAGATAAAAACAAATGCCTTGAAGTATGTCATGCTAATGCAACATGTTTAAATCAAAAATGTGTCTGCAATCAAGGATTATCAGGAGATGGAGTTAGACGTTGTCACTCTTGCCTAATATGTGGACAACACACTATTTGTAATGCGTTTACCGATGGTTGTGTATGCCGAGAGTCACATGAGGGAGATCCACTCAAAGGATGCACTAAAAGTAAACCTAAAAATGTATTATATCGCTGAATATATTGTTATAATCTGAAGAAGAATATACGTCATACATACATGTCAGAAAATAAAACGTATTCAATAAAACATTGCAATAAAACAAAACATTTAATTTTGAATCTCGTATAATGCAACATTTCTATTAATATATTAAATATGTTTTAACTTGAAAATACATCCGTGATTTGTCTGTTTACTATTATGTATCAGATAATTTGAAGTTATATTCAACTGTACTATTTTGTTTTCAAATTAATTGATTTAGCTAATATATGCTTCATAACTTATAAGCATAACTTAAGCATCGAGAATAGAGGTTAATTGTTATACAGGAAATGTTGATACTATTAAGAGTATTTAATATATTTAAAATATTAATAATTATAAAAATCCTTTTAATTTTATCTGTAAATACATATATTTTATATATATCTCTAATAAAAAATACTTTTATTAACGACTAATAATATAAATGAAATACATATTTTCTGTTTCCTCAATTGTTTTAACCTTCTGCAATGGTTTCATTGCGAATCCATAACTAATGTGGGGTGAGGGTAGAACGGTTGATATACTATACACACATGTAATTTTGAAATTGTCTACGAAATTGATACTAAATTGATACGATATTTTCAAATAACATTCAAATCATGATTAAATTGATTTTGAGAAGAATGTAAATTTGTATTAAAAAAAGTATATTTTACTAGTATTTGTCAACAATGCTTTTCAACAGTGTGGTAACAATGCATACTAGTGAATATGTAATTAAAAATTGTTAAACCTTATTTTCGAAAATCATAGAAACTTAAATTACTATATATTTTGTACATTTAAAAATTAGTCAGAAATGCTGAAGGTCTTGGTTCTACGCCCATTTTATTGATAAGGTTCATCAAACGTGGAAGTCAAATAAGAATGATTTTGTAACTAAACTCAATATATTACATTCGCTTATATAAATAACATACATAAATCAGTTATATTTTTAACAAATTTAGTGAAATCATTTTAAATCCAAATTACTGTAGTTTTTTTAATTAACAGAATCGGTGTATACACCGATATATATTTAAGAAATGTGTGCGCTTTTTACAAAACAATTTTTTAATCATAATTAACATCCAAATAATACGCATTACAAGCATACAATTGATTAAAATATTTATAAAATATTCAAATACTCAATACATGCATAGAAAAAAGATTAGTAATTTAAGAGAACACATGTAAAACTTGTGGAATTTTTACATTACATTATGCTAATTTATTATTTTTCAAATCTGTAATTTATAACATATAAATATAATTAATATATATTCGTTTCTATACAAATAAATTTCAAGCCTGTTTTTATAAAACAATTATTTCAAATATCCAAGTTCATTATTTTTAAACTCACATTTATTCTTATTGTTAAAATAATAATATATATTACATATTAACCATATACAATATTTATATTATGCATAGTAACCACAACGTATATATTGTTCAATTTATATAGAATGTATTCCTAAATGCGGTGCCAACGAAGAGTGTGCAAATGGAGCATGCAAGTGCAAACCTGGATACAAAAATTACACTTATTCCGTCGGCTGTTCACTTGGTATTAAGGGATTTGTCTCTTTGAATTTTACTTTAAAAATATCCCAACTTGAACATATATTTAATTATGAGCTTAAATATAGAGTAATACTAGCTCGTCAAATATATATACATATGTGTATTTGTATTTACTTATATTCTTCTATTTAGCTATCACCAGAGGAATTACATTTATTCGTTTTATGTTCTTTTCCATTAAATATATATGTTTTGTTTATATTGCTTAAAGATTCTTAAGCTGCATAGAAAGTCAAAATGTCAACATTTATACTGAAATACATAGTAAACAATTTTTGTCCAATTAAAAATACTGTTAATATTTAGTCATAAGATTAACATACATTTATTGAAATTTCATACATGGATAATTGTATATCTTTATTTTGCATTCAAATGAATTACATGACATACTGTTAGTGATGCATCACTTTGTCTAATGTAACACAGCATTTAAAGGAATTTACGATAACTTTAAAATATTTATACATTGATCTTCTTCCATTTAGAATGCAAATCCGAATGTGGTATCTATGAAGAGTGCATGAATGGAACATGTAAATGTAAATCTGGATACAAAATATATAAGCAAACAGATGGTTGTACACAAGGTAATCGCAATTGCTTAATTTATTGAAACAATATAGAAACAACACTCTCTGATGTAATAATACACATGAAAGAGTTATATAGATATTCTGAAATATTAACGAAAGATATGTAGCATAAATAGACAGGGTATACATATTTTGACAGAGTGTACTTTTAAATGTTACAATTATCAAGAATAGGACTAGCTAAAATGCGTATAAAAATACCTAATCAATATTTGAATAATGCAGTTCAATATTATGAAAGCATTTGATTTCTTACAAATCAGATACATTCAGGGAAAAATATTAAATAAAATATTAAACGCGCATAAAAATAGTTTTTTACGTTAACTTATTAAAACCAGATTACTTTTGCATGAATATAAATTGAAATGATTTAAACTTTTTGAGTATAAAAAATAAGTTCCTTAGAAGGGAAATATTAATAATTAAATAAAAAATGTGTTTAAAAAAGCTATTTTATATAATAATAGTGAACGATGTCATAAATATTGAAATTATCAATCAGAACAAAAATAAAAATAGTTTTGAATAAAAAATAAAATCTGTAAACAAATGCAAGCAGATATTTAGCAAAGTATACCTAATGAAGAATAACATTGTAACACACAATTGACTAGACGAGATATACAAGGTGACCCAAAATTTTGTATACAGTTGTATACAGTATGCATGTATATACGTAATCAACTGCCGGCAGTTTTATAAAAGAGATGCAGACAACATTAAATTTAGAACAAACCAAATGTGCAATACATACAATTATGGTGGAAATATGTGAATGCAGCAGACGTCGCACGCAACTGGCCAGACCGCACGGGCACAGCACCTACACGTCTTTCCCTCTATCACTAAGGCACAAGTTTGACAAATCAGGCTCAATAATGGATGCTGCGCGAAGTGGTCGTCCTGTTTGCGTGTGTACAGAAGAAGCTGAACAGACTGTGGCTAAAGCTTATGTTCACTCTCCGAAAAAATCTACACGGCGCGCATCTTCGGAGTTAAATATACTTCGCAATTCATTACAGTAAATGATGTCAAATCTTGGATTGAAACTTTACAGGCCACAATTACTACATGGGTTACTCGAGGATGATCATGATCGTCGGCAATACTTTTTCAATTTTTTTTAAATGAAATTGGAGGAAATCAAGAAATATTCGATCATGTGTTATGGACTGATGAAGTCAATTTTAGTCTATTAGGCCATGTAAACCGTCATAACTGTATTTATTGGGACATAAACAACAACCGTGTCACAATGGAGACTCAACTGAAACAAACAGGTTTTACTGTTTAGGAGGTTGTTCATCAGATGGCCTCGTAGGACCAATATTTTGTATACTACTATGAATGGTCAAAACTACTTGGTTTGCTTAGAAATACCATTCCCATACTCAGTCAGCGTACGAATTTCAATACAATGTATTTCATGCGGGATGGAGCCAGTCCCCACTATGCTACTGTTGTGCGGAGATTCCTTGATGAGATGTTTTTACGATGGTTGGGAAGACATGGGCCGATCGATTGGCCTCCCAGATCGCCGGGCCTCACCCCAGTCGATTTTTGTCTATGGGGTGTGTGGTCAAAGATGAGGTCTATGAAAGAAACCCAGCAACAGTTCAGGAAATGAAACTAAATAACTAATTCATTCATTAATATCATTGACAATAAAGTTCTGAGTTCCAAGGTGTGTCGTAGTATTACGACTGTTCCGGTCTGTATTAGACATATTCAGGACTGTATTATAAATGAAAAAAAAACAATTTAAACACTTATACTAATGATTGTAAGCTAATAACATTTGCAGAATTATAAAGTAAACCATTCTTCCTGATTTGTTATTAATAAATATATTATTTCTGGATACTGGTAGTTTTCTTTTAACTGTATACAAACTTGTGGGCCACCCTGTATATTAATAAATTCACTAATATTCTCTGTAATAAATTTGATATTTTGCGTATTTAATACATTTTTACATGTTATACTGTATATTATATTGTATGATGAAGACTGAAAGTAGCTGCATCATATTTTCTCTGATGTTTACATAATTGTTGGCATAGATGATGTAGTTTTCAATTAATTTGTCAGCAACAAACAGTCAGATCTACATTTTAAAATCTATGTTCAAAATAAATAGGCGACATCATTCGGGCATTACCTGGGTGTCTCAAAAGAGGTCAAGGTAGAAAATGAATCAACAGAGTATTCAAGTATAAGGCGTGAAACAAAATATACAACGCATTACAATTTTACTTACATAATAGGTTGTGTAACAGTTAAGATTAAGAGGTAGAATATGTATAATATATGTCCTAAATTTGCTTGACGTTACCCAATATAACAGTTTTGTTTACTATGTAATTTACATCTTTATTTAGAATGCAAACCGGATTGCGTCCAAAATGAGGATTGTGTTAATGGAATATGCAAGTGTAAAAAAGGATACGCGAAGTATAACAATGCTCGGATTTGTACACCTGGTAATATTAGTTTATTTTGTGTTATGTTGATTTAGTTACTTCTTTAAATGTTTTAAATGTTTTATATTAATATTTAGTATTAGTAAATTATATATTTTAATTCACTTCGTATTACTTCAATAAGATAAACACGTTTCTAGTAGTATTCTTGTCTATACTTGGTATTTAAAACGTAATTTACATTTTATGAAACGCGTAGATTGTATTATTTATAATCCAAATTTATCGTTAGTAATAATAGATATTGATATCTATTTAACAATACTACATAATATTGAACTAATATAATGTTAGAAAATTACGGAATATTAATTGTATTTTGGTAGTTACAAATACTAAATATGAATGTCAGCCAGACATATAATTTGTTTTATTATATATATAAAGAAATAATATAAAAATAAAGATGTATATATATTGGGAAGTGTTTGGCTCTGTTATATATGACATTTGTAACCATGTAACAATATTTAGTCAGTTGTTCGAAATTAATGACAATTCGAACTGTAAGTATTATATTTTAACACCAACATTTTAATTAAAGACATATTTAATTATAATTGTGGTTTAATGACAAATATAAATGTATCGGGTAGAAGGAAACCCAAACGAAGGATGTTGAAGAAGTAAGTCCCATGTTTCATAATATTGTACTTACTAAGATGTCATGCACTTAAGAAGATCCTTAATATATCATTAATGACTACGATATAAAGGAAGAAAGTAATAGAAAATATATAATATTGATATATTTTTAATATACAATATTTTCTATATTAATATAACATTGAGTTGGAATATATATATTTTTAAAATCATATATGTCGACTACAAACTCAAAATGCGCAGCATTTTTAATGGAAATATTATAGTTTGCCACTATATATATATATTGACTATTTTATATTGTTTGTAGTGAAATCATTACTTGTCTGTACATTACACATATTTACATAGATGACTATAAATTGAAATATATTACATAATTAATGTTAAATGTTACCGATAAATAAGCGAATTGTAGGATCTTTACCTAAATAGTTCCACTTGACATATAAAAAAACATAAGTGACAACTTTATGTATTATTTTGTTAGAATGCAAACCCGATTGCGATTACTACTACGAAGACTGTATCAATGGAGTTTGTAAATGTAAAGCAGGATACAAAAAATACAATCATACCGAAGGATGCAAAATAGGTATTTTTAAAAATATTTCAAAACATTTAAATGTACCTTGTATATTTTCCCGTTTTATTTATCATAATAATAAGCATATTTATTTGTTTTAGAATGTACACCCGAATGTGGTGCAAATCAAGAATGTACAAATGGTATTTGCGAGTGTAAGTCTGGATACA
>JAYRBW010139667.1:0-15218 GCA_036023295.1 Invenusta paracnida | reverse complement strand
TGTAAAAAAATAGATGAATAACACGTAGAGGCGGTCATTTTGCCGTATAGTACACCTCTGTAGGTAGTGTAGTTCTCGAGATGAATCTGGCGATGAATACATTTTACATGTAAAATATTAATGTTTTTCCAATTTACGCCCTAACTTTTGATATAAGTAATATTTTTTAGTTCTGTAAAAAAATAGATGAATAACACATTAGAGGCGGTCATTTTGCCATATAGTACACCTCTGTAGGTAGTGTAGTTCCCAAGATGAATCTGGTGCTGAATCTGGTTTTGAATCTGGAATAAAAGTTTCATACGTTTATAATAATACCTTGTCACATATATTGGTGATGTTATGTCTTGGTGACATTTTGACTTTGGTGAAATGGACCCATTTGAGTGGAGTATACTATTCACTGTTACTATTCTAATGTGACTGTGAGTATAAGATGGGAGAGTAATCTGATATATATTACCTGTAAAATTAAAAGCCTCTTTTTACATTTGGTATATTATTAATTAGTTATACTATAAGTATAATACTAATAGCAGCTACTTTGTATGCTTGATCTATTTTTGTAAATTTTGAGCATTTATTTAATAATATTAAATATGACATGTATTACTTTTATGAAGTTGTTTTTCAGAAATTCACTTGTGCTATTTGTAGTGTTCTTTACTAATGGTGGTACTTTAATAAATAGTTGCTAACTGACATAACTATAAGTAACATACCTACTTCAAGTATTTAATTACCTATTATAAGTACTTACATTGTTTAAAATACTACTACTAGTACTAGCCAGAGCCTATTCATTTGTCTGGGATAAATTATTTTTATATTTTAAAGTAGATTTTTTTTATTTAAAAGAAATATTTCCGAATAACCATTAAAAACTGTTTTTACATAAGAGAAACAATAATATTTACAAGTATAACAATTATTTCTGAAGTCGAAAAGCGAAGAATAATACAAAATATTGTCATTAAAAATGCTATTTATATAAGGAAACCAATACAACAAAAAGCAATGCATGCGTATATTATTTTCCACTCACCAACTTAGACAAGTCTTGCTTGGCTAAATGGGGTTGTTTATCTTCAGATATTTCCATTTTATATACAAAAGGCTATTTCGTCAGAAAAACGCGTAAATATTTCAAAAATGCGCTAATGCGAAGAGTTTATCAAACTTAAACTACGATATATTGGAGACGATAATAATTACAGTAAATCAAAATACATTTGTGGTAGTTCATTTATTCATTACTGGTTTTAAAATCGAAAGTATGAGTCGATTTACGGACAATAAAAATGCAGAATATTATGGGCACACGATTTAAATATGTTAAATATTTGAACAAAGAAGCTTGTCTGTGTATGCTTGTTCATTTATTAAATCCGGAATACCTTCGGGGCAGTTCATTTATTCAATTCTGTTTTCAGAATCAAAAGTAAATCAAACGGAAATTTCTAAATATAATGCGTGCTAATTTGAAAATGTAATTATCGATAACTTACCTATTCCTTTAATTATATGAGCGTTTACCAATTAAGTCGAATCATTCGGAACTCTCTTTTTGTCAGATATACAAAACTTTTGAATTTGAAATTTGTTTGTCGCTCTTTAATTTGAAGTGAAGCATGAAACCGAAAGATATATTTTAAAGCAAATCGATATATAATACAAATTTTAAATGAATCAATGAATAATTTACATAAATTAAACGAAAATGGTAAATATTAAGCAAGCAAATAACTTTTTTTAAACTCAAACTAACCTTTTAATGATATATAAATTAAAATTTATTTTCACGCTTCAATTTGGACATGGGCAGAGGCGTGTTGGGATCACTTAAGATACGTGACCTACATAATTTCTATGGTTAAACCGAACGATACCGACTTTTAGAATAAACGCGGTTTCCTAGAGTATGACATCGGAAACGTTAGCATTTCCCCTTTTTGAAAACGTTCCATAATTGTATAATCTAAACAAAAACGAGTCGGAAAATGAAAGCCAAGAAGCGAATTCCTAAAAAGAAAAACGTGATTGCTCTATAATTTTTCGATTGTCTACTATTTTAAAAACCGCAGCAAATATATTTTTGCCGGTTTGTTTATTAACAAGAATTTGGAATTCGCGAAACAATTCTGGAATTAATAAATTAATTCTGACTTAAATGTATATTCATATATGCTCTTAAAATACTCCATAGAAAAAATATTGCTAATGTACAGAACTTGAACTTTTAATAGGTTTCTGATAAATCATTTTGCTATTTTTATAATTAAACATTACCATTATATATTTTGTGTACTCTATGTTTTTGTGTGTGATAATGTTGGTAACTGCGTACATATATCCTATATATATATATTAATTGTCATTAGGTTGTCGATTTCGAGACACCTGTGATGTATCACTCTGAAAATGCTCACAGTACTTATTTTATCAGAGCCTCTAATATACGTCTAATCTATATGTAATAAAAATCTGTTGTGTACTATAATTGCAATATTTGTAAATATGTTTATTATTGGTCAAAACCGCGAAGATCTGTTCACTCTCGCATAGCTGAACATTCTAAATCCAACAATTCATTAGTCTTCCAACATATCATTAACCATTTGACCCTATAATAATACTTTGTTTTGACGATTTTAACTAGAATTTAACTTCACTCACGTATTTTATCTTATTACGCAATGTCGCTTTTCTTATTTAATGCCTGTGTACTAGTATTTTATCTTTATCAATTGTTAAACAAACATTAAACACACGCTATGATGAATTTTTTAAATTTATTTACAATTATTGGTATAGAGATAGAGCATGATCAGAGATCTAAATTCTGCTTATTAATACACAAAAGCAACACAAAACTCAATTAAAATATAATTATTATTATATGTGTATACACATAGATACATATACTATCTATAGAGCTATCATCTAGTATAGCATATCTACATAAATTATTATATCCAGAAATATAATGACAAAACTAGAAGTCTGACAATTCTTATCATGTGCAAGCAATCGTAAAATTACGAAAACTGTCTAAGAAACATTTGCACATGGTGTTAAGACGCGGTGTATATTTTCAATAATATAAATTAAACAATATTACTGGATTATACATTTTGAACAAGATTTTTGATGAGTTACAGCAATAATAATTGCCCAAGTCTTGCAATTTGACCAAATGTAGAATAAAAAAAAGTATTAATATATGTTAATTTTTTCGGGTTTTTTATAAATAATATCATAAAGCATTGACAAATTGAGCGAGACGATATTCCGATTCAAATTATAGTGTTTATACTATAGAGACTCTCAAAGATCGTTTATAGGAAATCAACAAAAAGTGCGTTGGATCTAAAGCAGAGTACATATATATTGCCGAAAACACTAATTTCTGCCATATTTTATTCATATATACATAATACTCTTCAGACAATGTGCAAACGTTCTTGGTGTTATTTAATTTGAAACATTTCAGTATTTTGACTTTATAATCTTATCGTATATTATTTTTCTACAATTAAGTGTTTACATCAAGTACCAATATATAAAATGATATTTTATATGACCCAGGTACCTACCTATAATGCGAAAGCCATATCTAAACAATCAATCAATTTGTTTAAAAACCTAGTATCTATGCAAAATGAACTATATATAGTCAAAATATATAGCCACAAATGTGCATTAATGAGAATTTTCTTTGAATCTTAGAAAATATTTTAAAACAATTTAAATTCAGTTTCTTAATTAATATTTTGCATATTAATTTTGTGACTAATATTGATTAAAAACACAATTCAATCGCTAACATTAACATTATTGTCAGATTTTTTATAAAATAATAACTTTTGTAATTACAGCTCTTTTTAGCTTGTAAAAAAGCGGTATTATATATGCCGGTTACTATCACCTACTGTTTATACACATTTTATTGAATAACTCTATATTTTCGGAACCTTAAAAAAACGCGTTTTATACACTCTTTTCCAACTTTGAAATTACACATAGAAATTAGTAAATTTGAGGTATGCGTTCTAAATTTACAAGAGTTTCAAATCATTACCAAGAGTCATTTAGAAAGTATATATTTTAACAAATGCTAATACACTTTTGGAAAAAAATAATGCAACAAAAATTCATGAATTTGAAACAACTTCAGACTTGGCCATTTATTAGGCATTTAATTAAATATATTATATTCATTTATATTCGTAATTCTAGATATTTTCAACAAATAATTCTTATACACTCAATTAAATATATTATGCACATTTATTTTCGTAATTCACGATATTTTTAGCAAATAATTCTTATACATTTAATTTAAAATATGTAAATGCATTTAAGTAATTATTGATATTTTTTAAAATGTATTTAGAAAACGAAGTAAAACTGGAATTTTAGCATGTCTCGAGATTGTTTTCATTTAATGTACTACATAAGATTTAATATAGCATACTTAATAATTCAAGTATTGTAGGTAAAAATTCAAATATATTAATCATATACATATATGAAGCACTAATAATTTTGAAACAATCTTGCCTTTATTCAGTTAAGCATAGTTTTAACTGGATTCTATCATTTCTCAGAACAGTTTTCGGTATATAATATTATATTTACAATTGAATAATTTATTGATTATATAAACAATAATAATATCTACACAAAGAAAAAATTAATATTCAGAAATCAGCATAGTCACACGCATAGAGTTATTATTACCCTATGATCACACGTATGTAAATAATAAAATACAAAAAATGGTCTCCTCTACCAAAAGCATTAAACAATACGTAAGATTAAAATTCGATGTAAATGTAAATGTATTTTATTTAATGTAATCGATGTAAAATTTATATGAAAGGGTCATATACACTGATGGTTAAGGTGCAAACACAAAATAATAAACTATATTCATTCCAAACACAAACAAATTTATCGAGCCTTCCTGAAAAAAAAAGAAAAGAATATTAAAAATAAAGTATAGGTAGTTACTTAACTGACATTTTCAAAACAAATAATATGTAGACGTAATGTACATATTATTAATCATTATTTAGTATGCATTGAATTTAATTAAGAATTGGCACAAGATGGGAAAATTACAAAAATGTAAGAATAAATTTTATAAAAATGTACAAGCAAATGTTAAAAACAAACAAAAGTAAACACAAGTGAAACATATGTTGAAACAAGGAATACTACATTGAACTTGAAAGTGATATTTAAAATATACAGCAAAAGCATAATACAAATTAAGACACATAATGTAACTAAAAGAATAGCAGATTACTTTTCAAAATAAACGCAAAAAGCTTCAAGGTTATCAAACAAATATTTCTACGATAATTAGAATTTGATTTCTCTAATAATTCTCACAACACTGTATAACTACAGTCAACGCATGTGCAGTGTATAACAGTAAAATACGTTCAACTAAATATTGACATTTCTGTGATATTATTCAATTAATGGAACAGATAAGTGTAGGAAACTAAACTTTATAACTCTGCGTATTGCTTTATATGAAATATTTTACTAGAAGTACACACATGTAAGGTTGTTTTTAAACTTAAATTATTAAAACATGATAAGCTAAAAAGGCATAAAAGTTATCAATCCAGAATGTCACAAGCTTTATTTCACACTATGGCTATTCTGTTATCGATGTGACAAATATAGTACGAAGCGCCGCGGAGCACATCGCAAATACTGAATTGATAGTATCCAAATAACTATTATCGAATCTTAAGTAATAATCTTTTAATCTATTATTGCGATTTTAATTAATTAATTGTTTATTAAAGTAAGTATTAGCTATTAATTTGTTTTAGTTCATATTAGAAAATGGATAAATGCAACCGAAAATGATTAGAAAACATTTGCTCTAGCTAGAGCTATATTCGTGTGATCAATCAACGTTACATTAGTAAATAATTATTACATACTCGTACAAACAATGCTTTTTTGCAGAGATGCATCAATGTCCATGAAGGAAATAAATAAATTTTGTTTAACGTCTAAATGCCACACACATATTTTTTTAATATTATCCTTATAGCCGATTGGAGAAAAGCATATCTATCCAAAATGTCATAACAAGTATTAAGCGTGAACAAAAAAAATAGTAATAAATAGAAGCGACGGTTATATAGCTAGCAAATGCTGGCAACTAATTTTTTTAATGATGACGAAAAATTTATCAAAAATAAAATTCTCAACATGAAGGTGAAGTACTCGAAATCAGATTTAAATAATTGTAACGTTATAATCACGATTTGAGCCACAAATTAAAACAAAATTCTGCATTGCCGTTCAACTTCATAATGTAGAACGTTATTAACATGTATTGATTTATAAGAATTATAAATTTATAATTATAGTGAATAAGTTCACTGATCGAACGATCAAAGACTAAATAGTCTGGAATAGTTTTGCACCTATAATACATCTACAGTTATAACAGTTCGTAAATTTAATAAAAACATATTATTGGTGAATATTTTGTACTTGTGAACTGAGAAAAATGTGTAACAATAATGAAAATCTACAACAAATAAAAACTTTGTTTATTTAAAACAAAAGATTGTGAAAGAAGAAAGCACAAGCAAAGACAAATATTAAAATTTCATAAATGGAAATATAAATAGTTTTCATCATTTCACACACTGAATAACGCATGAACAGAATGCAAATCCAGTCTATTCCAATAACTATTGTTTATAATTATGAATAATTTATTTTGAAAAAATTATATCGATTAAAACAAAATTTCTAAAATTTGAATAATTATGCAAACAAAACTTATGTGTTCACTTGCTTAGTTCAGTTTCGTACAAATTATTTAGCCCATTAGTATCACACACAAAGGTATTGGAGTATAATTTCAGACTATTTTTATCACACGGTGTACTTAAAAATTACAACACAGAAGAATGTGAACCCACCAGATGTTCTTCTTCCTGGCCCCGGGTTGACCTGGCTTCTTTCGCTCCTTGAAGCGCATATCCTGGGTGAGTAAACCAGACAGTCGCATTCGTTTCACCTCCTCCTCTCCTAGCAAACAGGCCAAAGCACGCGATATGGCTAATCGAAGGGCGCCGGACCGAGCACTCGTGCCATCACCGGACACTTTGGCTTCCACATCAACAAGGCCCAGTTGTTCTAAATGGAGGGAATTAATAATACTAAGAGGATTACATTATTTATTAGTAAAGGATATTGTACAAAAATGTCATTCATGTATATTATAAGTCGCATACTGTCGCATTTTCTAAAATGTGTTAAAGCAAATTTCCGATTCGAAGTGAAATTTGTATCAAGTTAATACTACGTTGATAGAAGCTCATTCTATATAGCTGCAGATATTTATTCAGAATGTTTTATATTTTATATTCGGATTTATTTATTCCATATGGAAACATTGTCATATCAATATATTTTGCTCTGATATTTACATTGAATATTGTTGTAGATTTTTGTAGATTTGTAATTAATAACTATTAATATTTTTATTGCTACTCTTAAAATTAACAAGTAGTAAACTATTAATTTTTTGAATAATACAAAATAAATTAAAAATACCATAACATTATAATATGAAATCCGGAAGTAGAATAACATAGTACCTATTTATACGATCAAATAAAAACGAAAATAGTTAGTGAAATGTTAAGATTATAACGAGTCATATAAAACAATAAAATTAGATTATTGAGGTAAAATATTTTTTGTGAACTTAAGTTAATTGTCCACGTGTACTTAGAAGTATCATGACCAATAATATATGTGT
Source organism: Invenusta paracnida (assembly GCA_036023295.1). NCBI lineage: Eukaryota > Metazoa > Platyhelminthes > Proseriata > Coelogynoporidae > Invenusta > Invenusta paracnida. The sequence goes on along the minus strand of JAYRBW010139667.1, from coordinate 7,405 downwards.
CTGCTTCGAATAATTAAATACCACAAAATAAAGACACGTACAACATACATAGTGTTAAATATTTTACCATGAAAACTAGTACGACTAATAGTATATAATAGAATGGTTAACTAAAAAAACGAAAGTCAGTTTTAAAACTTGACATGACTTTATTATGCTTTAGAACTTACCGGTAAAGACCAGTGGATGAAGGATCTGTTCACGATCTCCAATGTTGGGGAAGGAAGTAAGCAGTCGCTCCCCGTCGATCGATATCTTTCCTGAACCGTTTAGAAAAAGACGAACCTCAGCCATGGCCCATTTTCTTTGACCATACGATTCAGCATAACGTCGACCTGACACTGGATCTACCAATGGCTGCAAACATAATATAATACAAAACGAGTGTGATACTTATCTATTGTTACGTATATTATTATAATGTTTATAGAAATATAATCTAGTAGGAAATGATAGGAATTAGTACTTTACATGGATAAATCAACATATCTATTTAATTTCTGTAATAAACAATATCCGTACATACTTAAAAAATCAACAAAAGCTGATTGTCTCGCGCTCAATCACATTAACTAAACTTAATGGACAAAAAACATCATAACACTGATATGATATTTCCTAATATTTTGTAAAAAGGCTTTCTGATGAAGAAAAACATTCATGGCAAATTTAGTTCTAGTCGTATATATATATTTTAAATGAAAATAAAAAAAAGACAAAATCTCATTAAAATGGTCCACTTACTTTAGGCAATGGTACACGTTCCATTGTTCCTATTATAGGTATCCGGTATTGCATAATGAAATCTTTAATCAGATAAGAATATGGATGCTCTGCGAGACGATTCATTAACAACAACCACTGATCATACTGAAAATATAGACAATGTGAAATAATAGTCAGTACTTTATAATAGCTTGACGGATTCTTGATTGAACATCAAGCCGATTTCTTATAAATTTACAGTATAACGTATTTACTACATTGAAATTTTAAAATGGTAATCAAATTAGTACAAATAAAAAAATACTTGAAATATTTTGGACAAATTAAAATATGTTATTAAAAATACAAACCATCTGTGCATCAACTGATTCAACAGCAATACCCCGAAGTGCTTTTCTATCAATCCATTTTGTCGAGGCTAAAAGTCTAAAATGATAAATGACAAGAAGTCAATATATAAAGTTGAAAATAACAAAATGGAAATGGAAAATGCTTTCATACAAAGATGGTCTATCTGAACCAATGGAACCCCCAGACACATCGAATGTTCGTCTGTCCCTTTGAAGAGAAGAATCTTCCTTTCTTTTCAATTCTTCAAGCTTGTAGGTCGCATTCTGTATAAAAAATACAATTATGTCTTCAATTATTCTACATTACAAACTAGTAAATAAACAGTTTAAAAATACTTCTATATATAGGAAATAGTAAAAATATTAAAATATATTTAATAAATCTGTTAAATTGAAGTAAAAAGCAATAAAAAACATATTTTAGCAGGAATAATCAAAATTGTTTAGCTAAATAGTACATATTGCAAATACTAAAGTACAATGTTTTATTTAATAATATTTGTATATATGTATTATAATCTACGATACATGCTACTATCTTCGTCGTAGTTCTGAAGCAGATATTCCAGTAAATGATTTTATTAATTTTCTTTAAAAAAATCAAATTTTAAATGTTGTATTGCATAATATAATTAATACTTAATAAATAACATTGTCAAGATCATAACATTCTACATTTACATATAATACATTTTGATGAATAGGTAAAAACTTACAAGCATAATTCTATAGTAGGCTGGATTACCAGTGTAATAAAGGGAGTCAAAAGGACGACCATCCATCGAGCATTGCAGTTCTATAAATAATATATTAACCCATAACATTAAATTTGAAAATTTCTTTTAATGAACGAAAACGTACTTTTCTGCTTTGGATAGACTTCATCTGGAGGCTAAAATGAATTCATAGAAATATTAACAAAAAAATAGATATTGAATACATATTTTAGAATGTAATGGTATAATAATGGTACGTTGGTTGTGAGCAATAAGGTAATGTTATAAGAAAATTATATTTAACCCTTGGTAGATAACGGGGAGGGGGGAGGATGTGAACCACCGATCAAAATTTTGAGGCAGATCTTTAAAAAAATGTCCGACCTCTTTTTGGTCACGTAATCGGCTTTTGAAAATTTCCTCGTTTTAATTTTTATTTCGAAAATATATAGTTTTAAAGAAATTATTGTTTTAAATTAGTCTTTTGAGTCTGTTTATTATTCATTACATACATATATATCATAATGTATAAATATCCTATGGACTTTTCTCTTTGGAACAGCTGTAACAGTCAATGAAAATCGAAAAAATCATTTTTTTGCGATAGTAAAAAATCGGTGAAACCAAATTGATTGAAATTTTACTGAAAGTTGCCAAATTGCATTCTAAATACTTTCTGAAAGGTTGGATCAAAAATATTTTTTAGAAAAAAGTTATAGCATTTTAGTAGATTTTATAACCATTCATTCTATAATAACAATTATATTGTAGGATATGTGAATTTTCCGATCCTTTAAAGTAGTCAAATATTATCAGAAGATTTAATATTTATGATCTACAAGTAAATATGTTATGTATATATGATAGACGAAATAAATATAATTCTAAAATGTTATCGATTTTCATTAACGGGAACAATGTGATCACTGATTTCTATGATCCGGTTCATAAATTAAAATCGTGATCATGACTCTCAACAATTTTTATTTACTCCAAAATTGGTACACACATTAATCTTATAGTTATGTTTTATTTTATCAATTCGTATCAATTTTATCAAATTCGTATCAAGTTTACTTTACAATCCGGATCTGATCACAATTAAAACTAATAATTGTGATCCTGGGCCCCAGACATTCATTCAATTAATTTCTGTGGTATAATCTAATATCTAAAATTTATAGAAATGGACTTAGAAATCTCAATCGATGGAAAGTAAAATTTTGTTTTCTTCATTAAATAGTGATCATACATCACATTGAAAATTCCAAAATTTCAATAAAATCGAACATTATAATTATATGATCCGGATTACCATATTTTATGATCTAGATTACTGGTTAAAATATCTATGGTTCACTTTTTGATGATCAAATACCATGTATGCTTATATCCAAAAAATGAAGTCAATAAATAATGTAAAACAATATTTATACATAACATCATATACGTTTTGTTTCCCTATCCTTTGCATAGTTAAGTTTTTGATCTTAGGATCACGTGATCATCAATGATCGGATCAATATAAATTTCAGGATTTGTTGATAAAATCTCTCCAAAAACATTCTCTAGTCCAATCGAGCAATGGATGTATGAAAATCTAGCTCTTATCTGCCAGGTATAATGAAAAACATTATCTACAAAGTGTTAAGCTTTGCATAAACTAAAGTTTATATTGGAAAATCCATGCAAAATATGAATATAAGATATATACATACATGTGTAACTTTATTATTAAAAAATACTGAATTACTGAATAATAAATTATTTACCAGCATTTTTGGTCGAGCTCCTAAGTGGTGAAGTGCAGAGGGAAATAGGTATGAAATTGCCCAATCAATCTGTTCTTGTGAGAAATTATCTGGATCTTCACCCATCATATGAGCAAGGTGACGCCGACCCAGTTCAAATTCCTTCCTTTCAACTTGTAGTACATTTTCTGTGGCAAGATATAATAAACTATGTATAAATTTCAATATAAACAAAAAAATAATTATGTAGAAAGATAATACCTGCAAATTATTATTTTTTACAAATATTTATCCAAGAATTTGAACACATATTTTATCCCCAAAGGAACAAAGTCAAATTAAACAGACAATAGAACATAGATTGTTTGAGGTCAAAGTTATGGATTAGTCTAGGCTTAGTAAAGTATGCAGTTTATAACTATAATTCGATAAAATAGGCACAAAAAATGTACATGCTAAAATTGTTTGAATATCGCAGGTAATGCCAATAATATCGCATATCGCAGCTTGTGGCAAAACTTAATATATATATATTTTTTGCTGTATAGCAATATATAGCTAATTTTTTGCTAATAGCTATATTTATATATTTGTAGTATTCCTAGGCATATTTATTTATTAAGTACTGATAATTAAAATCATAAAATCCTAAATATTTTTATAGGTGAACTTAAATTAGGTAATAATAATAGTGTACAGAGCTCAATAATAAATGTATCAGAAATAATCTTTCAGGTTTATTTAAGTACAACATCTACTTTAATTAAATAAATACTACAGACAATATTTTATATAATCTAACAGATGTACAACACAACATTTTTTACAAAAATTGCCTTTGGACTCTGTGAATTTTGTATCAATCATATAATGATAGTGCTCATACACACCAGAGGCTAGACCAAGAACATAAATCAAAATATTAACATTTATAGACTTGCAAATGAATTGTTTCTAAAAAATACTTGTATTAATAAATAAAACAGTAGTAAAGAAAAACACCATAGATAAAAAATACTAACCATGCTCTTTTACATGTGTTAAATAGCTTTTAATAGCAGATGTTATTTGAATAGGCTTTGACCAAGAACTTATCCTCTGAAGAGACTGATTTTGTTGATCATAATTAATTATTGTCGTAGCTACCTGATAAAAAACAAAGAAATCACAAAATAAATTTATTGTTGACAAATCTAGAATATATAGCAAATAGTAAAAAGAATATTTTAAATATAACAAAAAATATATGAATAAGTAAACAAACAGAAAAAGAAATTTCAGTCTTAATTAGAAACATGCTCATAACTGAAAATATCTGCAAAGTTGTAATGAAATGTTGAAAAGAAAATTATGTTACTGGAACAAATAAGTAACTAACCTAAAAAATAGCATCAAAGTATACAGAGGAACAAATAATCTGAACAGATATTGTTAATCTAGCTAAATGAAGAAAAACACCTGTTTATGGTAATACTTGCAGCATGTTGGTAGGAGTGAACAGAAAATATAGACAATTTTAAGAAATATCAAATAAAATATAATCTTAGGAAAATACTATTGGTGAACAAAATTGTTAGTGTAAATAAGCAATGTATTGATATAAAAATTGTTTTATATGATATATAGTCTAAAAAGTAATACAATAAAAATGTATTTGAAGGTTTGTATATTAAATTTTTAAAAACTATTTTAAAAAGTAAAATATTATTTTAATTATTAAATATTATAATAAAAATGATAAGATATCATATGATATTGTATGGGCCTTTTTTATAACAGTAACCTTATATAAATTTTGCATAAAAAAATATATAAAAGAATTCAATATTTTAAATAAAATCAGCATTACTTTTAATTAATTTGTAACACCTAAAAGAATTAAAAAATAGGAAATATTGATAATTGACTTAAACAATTATTGACATGTCTACAATTATTGGCAATGCTAATTATAATGATATTAATTTATCTGATTAAAAAAATGACTGTAAATAATATGTTGTCAGTGTCACTAGACTCTAAAAAAATGTTGAACTATTTTTTAAATTGTGTTTGCATTTGTTCCTATTTTAGGAAAAGAAATATATTATTGAAAAATATATATTACAAATTTTAATCATAAATTATTGGCAGGGTATGTTTCATTGATATTAATAGATATATTTTTAATGTCTTTTTGTGAAGAATACAAGACAGATCTTCCAAGTTTATATAAATGTATGTAAAATATAGACTTCAATTTTTAAGAGTTTTATGTTGTACAAATAGAAAATACACACATTTGCTACTTTGAATTGTGGGTTTTTTAATTTATAGAATAATGATTTATATTGATATTGTATATTTGTCCATATCATTATTTCCATGACACTATATACTTATAGTATGTTGTCATTTGACACTCGATATTAAAGTTGTTTTTTTTATGTTGGTTAAGTAAATGATTTTAAAAATTTTAAATGAAAAATAGTTCTAAATTATTTTTTAGAGTTGCCAGAAATAGATCTGAGCCCTGTCTTTAAAAAAAATTAAGTTTATCAGTGTTTTATATCTATTTCCTGATAAAACTTAACCATAAACAAAAATGGAATTAATTTTTTATTTAAAATAATTTAAAGTTTTATTTAAATTAGGTTTTAATGTAAATATTTTTAACCTATATTGCAAATATTATATTTTGAATACAATAATATATTATTATTATTATTTATTTCTAATTAAATAATAAATATAATCCCATAAGTAAAATATGTTGTGAATGTAAGAGAAGACAAATTTAGCTGGAGCAAAGTTATATATTATACTGAACAAAAACCACTGCTTATATCATCCAGTATAATATAGATAATAATTGTTATATCAAATAGAAAATACAGAAACAACTGAGCACAAAAAGATTGTTATGCTCAATGACTTGCTACTAAACTATGATTTAAACATATGAAATTCTTGTAGGTATTGTACAACCAGTCACAAAATAATATAAACATTTTTCCAATATTAAAGAATACAGAAATAACTCAGATTTTTGGGACTTTATTTTTTTAATAAAAAATGTAGATTTATCCTTTTAATTGAAATATTGTACAACAAATGAATTTTGGATGTATTTTATACATTTGAAAACACATTTCAGACACATTATATAGTGAAAATTATGGTAGCCTGAACCTTAATTAAAATATATGTGGAAACTATATAATAAGGTTTATGTGTCTGAAATGTGTTTTAAAATGCATAAAATACACTGAGAATTCAAATGATGTACATGTCCAATAAATATAAAATTTACAATTTTATAAAAAATATGAATGTTTATGAAAATCAGAGTAATTTTTTTTTAATTTACCATATATATATTCTTTTAAATGAGAAAATAGTAAACATGCAATTAATACAGCTCCTGATGGCATAGTATAGAATATTGATCTACCTTGGTGCAGTCAAAGCTGACAAAGAAATATTCATAATACTTCAACTGGATCAAAATATGTTCAAGTTAAAACACCAGATTCAACATTCAGTGCATGGAAACTAATCTTCACCAATGGCATTAGTGACAAAGTTATTCATTGTAATACCTCCAATCAACTATGTATTTTTCAAAGACAGCACCTTTATCACTGGTTTGCAGATACTATAATCAACTAATATGGTAATAGATACCCAAGTACCAGCATATATATCTATGTAGATATATATGCTGGTACTTGGGTATCTATTACCATATTACAGTCAATTCCGGATTTAACGGATCCGGATATATCGGATTTCCGATTATAACAGATTTTATTCTGGCACCAAATGATTATTGTATATATATAAGCTTAAGCATAACTGGATATATCGGATTTCATATTTA
>JAYRBW010139656.1:0-15219 GCA_036023295.1 Invenusta paracnida | reverse complement strand
TGTTTATTAATGTAAACCAATGTATAAGAAGTTGTGTCTTCCTGTTATTCCAGGTTTGGTTTCCTCATTGTTGGAATGAAGTAATTATTTTCGACAACGAGTTCTCTTTAGTCATAATTGTTTTAATCCACAAAAAAAATGAAATGTATTTTTACACAAACTTAAAAAGAAATAGTCTGAAAACCTGACCCGATCGAGATAAACGGGTGTCATTTTCGGATTCTGCTGAGCAAAATTGGCATCAGTTAAAAAAACTTGACAACTTACAAAAAATATTTTTTTGTCACCCTGTGTATAATTTGTCTAGGTGCCAGTGAATAATGTACGGAGTAACATTATCTTACTGATTAAGGTATACTGCTGGGTGTCTTGTAAAATATTGAACTATGTGTCCATTTAGAATCTCACAATAACTCTCTGTAATCTTTGTTTGTTCTGAAATATCAAAACAAAATAAACCTTTCCATCCACTAGTTAAGTCCAAACTTGTGAGATACCTGTTATAAGTTGTGCTTTTGCAAGTAAGGATTTCCAGTAAGCCCATTATGAGGACTGTTGTGTAATTGTTCATGATCTCATTCAACTAAAAGTTACAATTGTTGAAAAATATTTTTTTTTAGCCTTGCATGGTCGACACGGAAATCACAATTTAAAAAAATTTCAGAGGCCTATTATTATCTCCATCTTTAAGAATTTAGTTATAGCCAGCTTTGTATGGTTTTAGTTCAAACTCTTCACACAACATAAAACAGATGTGGAAGGAATATCAACATCATTTGATAATTGCCCCATCGAAAATTATAAGATTTCTCATTAAGTTCATGTTCATGAAGAAATTTATATATCAATTATATAGGTAAATTATTTCTAATTAGAAAAATTCTCTCTGTGAAAATTTATTTCGTTTTGTTCAAGTAAAAGATTCACTAAATCTAAATGTTTACTAAATTTGAGTTTATTAAATTCGAGCACTACTATTAACCAAGAATAAGAGCGTCAGCAATTAGCTTGTGAGATGTTAACAGCTCTAGTCATTAATGCTAAGGAGAATAGGCCTAATTTTGACCGCTCATAAATCAGTCTAGAATGCATTAAAAAGTATATTTTTGGTATCAGCGTAATCGACAAGCGCTAAGGAACAAAATGCACCTGAGATGAACTAATGAAACAGTTTTCAGATACTCTTTTAAAAGGGGCCAATTTCTTCCTCTTCCTCTTCTTCTTTTTCTTTTTCTTTTCGTAGCCAAGTTGATTGATATTGAAGTTTTATCGGAAAATACATTTTCTACATAAAATTGATCTTTTTAGATTAATCGCAGGAATTTTATCAATAAATGCAGAACATCAGTCTTAACGATAAATATGCAACGAAATAAAAGCACAGATATTTAATTTAAGTGAAAATAAAACAATCTATACGTTACACAGAAAATCATATGAGATTAAATTAAAATGTAACTATTTCTATGCAAAGTAAGCAATTTAGATACGGAAAGATATTTTTAGGTTATATTTTTATAAAAATGTCTAATTTCCATATATTCAAGCGTTTAAACTAAACTCAAAAATTTTGAGTATAACTCATACTATTTAGAAAAGATAATTCATTTGCAATTTGATCATATGAGAAAAATCAAAACCACGAAATGTGCAAGAATATTTTTTGTACTATTTCGGAATTTTATAAATACAAAAATAATAATTATTTTCTTTGAATGCATGAAATTATATTAAGAAATAAATATTTTCAAAAATGAATTGATATTTAAACAAAAACAACGCGTCGCAAAAATGAAAGCCAAGAAACGAGCTCCTTAAAAGAAAAAAAATTGAAATGATATTGATGATGAAGTACAGCCATTAAAAAATGATATAAAAAGGACGCTAATATTTAAAAAACAAAATGTAAAATTATAATGATGATACATAGTACATGGCGCCAAGATATAATTGTTACAATACTTCCTGTTTAAAATTCATAAATGTATAGATCAATATTGAGCATAGGTATACGTATAAACAGTAAAATTATTAAAAATATGATAACAAAAATTATTAAAAATGCTTGGCAATGGAACCTTTTTACAAAAGTAATGAAACACCCTTGAAGGCAAATGTGTGTTTTAAGTAAGCCAATTTTTATAACAAAGTAAAATAATATAATTTATATCATTGCCCGATATTTTTCATATTTATGACTTAATTTTACAGTTTAGACGAATACCTATGTTCCACATTGATCTATACATTTATGCATTTAAACAAAAAGTATTGTATGTTTAAAATGTATGTACCAAAATGTAGCTTTTTAATACATTCTTGCCCAATTTATTAACGGTCAAAAATAGACCTATCTCTTCATCATTAATAACTAGAGATGTTAGCATCTCTCAAGCTAATTGCTGACACTCTTGTTCGTGGCTTGACAAGGCTACAGCATCGTCTAATAATAATGAATAATAATATTTTATGCTGGATTCAATAACAAAAAAAGCATGTACAAGTAATATATAAATAAAAAATGGAAATAATCCCCCGAAAACAGTTGTAACTATACTCGAGTAACTGATTCAACTGTTTACCTAAGTACAGAATCATTCTTGTCAATATGTACGTAAAAACAGGGAAAAGTAAAATAAAGTGTAGGTACTAAGCATAGGTAAATGAAATGACTATATATAGCAAATAGGTAGGTATACATAAGGATAGCTAGGTGCGTATAGATAGGATATGTATATGTTTGAGCATATTGCAGTTAGATACATCTATTTTAAGTTGAAGTTATGATAATAAGTTAATAAATTAAATTCTGAGGATACACAAAAAAACATACATAAATAAAGATTTTTTCAAAGTTATGTATGAAGTAGGTATTTACAAGTATAAAAATTAACCTGTTTGTTTATGTATAACTATTATTTACTTGACGATTCATTGTTGACGAAAGCGCTTGCTGAATAAATATTTATATTTTAACAATTGTCTTTATTTTATTTTTCAATGGGTAGGTATAAATAGTGCTTATGTAAAACCTCTTCACTTTTATATATACGGCTAACTGTAATTATGTAATTAATGTATTACGTCTAAAATATATGCTTTTAGTACCACCTAAAATAATGTAACATAAGGAACAACATCCACAATAAATTTATAACATAGAAATTTAATTTAGCAATATTTATCATACAATTGTACACATCAAATTTTAAGCGTGCATTATTAATTATGACCAAACGATGGAAGCTCGACAAACAAAGCTGTATGGCTGTAAACGGAGAAACACGCGTTCAACATATAGGTATAATATAGATATTTACATATGGTCCCTTTTCTTTGATGAATTTGCAGTATATGTCTATTGGTATACTGCTTCTAGGGGGATAACATTCTAACTAAATGTAACAATTGAAATTATGAGAACAATTAAACTGGTGGCATTCTTTCATAAACGATGGTAGCTAAATGGTTTGTGTAGGTACATTCATGGCTTTTAGGATAATGTATAAACGTGTAGGTACTAATTCAACAAAAAGGTTATCAGTTGTTGTTCACAAGTTGCTATAGTTACAGTATAAATTCACAAAATAGAGCATTTATAGTCATAGAAGGGATCCGTTTAACGGCCGTATAGGCACATTGAATTAGAGGATTAGGTACAATACATTGCTAAGAGATTTTTGAAGATCTGTTCGACCAAAACTATGGGTTTTTCAAAATGGATTCTCCTAGCAGCACTTGTTGGTACAACATGCACTCTTGCGTTTGGTGAGATTGTTTTCTATTTTACAATATCATAATAATTTAACAATTTAAAAACTTTTCCTTTGTATAAGTTTTAAAATAAAATTGTCATTATCATTTCGAGCATACTATAATTAAACACTTAAAATATTTAGTACAGGGACTACTATAATACCGGGACGCAAAACTGTATTTTCATGAGGTTTCGAGTGGAAGGCCGGTTTTCAAATTTTGATTATTTCTGGGTCATTTACGATATATTTACGATATTTGGTACCCTGATTTAGTATTCATAAAGTAAAGTTTTTCACTTGTTGTGTTATTTAGATTTTTCATGCTGTCACCACTGTGTATAAATTTTACTATCATTACCGATACTAGTTTTTAAAGTTAACCACCAAATGTTTGAAAAGTTTTATGAAAAATCTTTTCAAATGGCGGGGTGTATCGAAGCGCTATGAAGTAATCGAAGTAAAAGATATACATATAGTAAAATTAACGTATACTTTGTTAAAGCAACCCCTGCGAAAGTTCAAAAAGGGTGTATTTGCTATAAAATACTATCTAGAACTCATGGGAGAGAAACTTTAAGAGAATAATTATCTTATAATGTTATAATAGTACCTTGAATAAAAGTTTTAGCAAAACTTTAATTATAAGCAACGAAGTTATATGTTTGAAAAATAACTCAGTTGATTATTTTGTTGCTTACAAAAGTACTTTGCAAATTATTGATCCCGGACCCAAGTCTAATCGAATGAGCATTGAAACAGATGGGGAATGAAGTAAAATAAAATTTTCATTTGTATAGTGTGATTATAAAATAAAGGCATATTATGTCATAGTTATGCAGTAATCATAGATTTCTTTTAATAAATACGCGTATCGTGGAAACAGAAGGGAAACAAATGTTTTCAAATTTTCATTTGCATATATCACTTTGTGTGTCCAAAGCTACGGTTTAATATTATATGTTTCTATAAGTTTTTTCAAAAATTGACTTATACTTACAATTGAAATCATCAGACAGTTTCTTGGCCTTACTACACCGTATTCTTTATTGCGGAATGTTTGTTTTATATTTGCACAGAACAATAAATCGATATCAACACATATATATATTTATATTGCAGCATTGATAATAATCCGATAAACAGTATATCACCATAAGAAATTCCCATTAGTAATATTTGGCATTAACTATAATTTTAGTAAAATATGGAGAAGATTAAGATATTTTTGTCCTACTATTAATTGATATACATTTAATTACATTATTAATTAAATACAATAAATATAACTATAGATATAAGATATATGAAGGTATAAAACAGTTTGCGGGACATTGAATAACTCCATAATACACACCTTATAAGTACCCAAACCATCCTTCTGTTTAAATTATATTGTGAGTGATAACAAAACAAATAATTTAATAATATTTATTGAGAAGTTTACAAAGATTTACAAAGTTTAACAATATAAATTATAAACTAAATGTTTTTAATTATAGTCTATGATTACTTTTTTTTATGAATGACATACGTGATACTATTTGAATAGAAATATTATTAACTATCTACTACATACATATATATTAGATCCCTATTCATAAACTAAAATTGTATTTAAATATTATTTTATGTACTCACTCGTATTCTCTAATACAACATATTTTAAAACTTTGAACAGTTATATATTAACAGTTGCCAACGAATTATTAGACCAAATTATAATGATAACAATAAGTGTAAAATGTTGCTGTGATCATCCGTTTAGTAAAACGATAAAATAAATATTTTTTAGATTATAATTAATGAAATACACTTTAAGAAATACGATAAATTATTAATTCAATTATACACTTAATCACTTATTCGTTATGCAGGGGTTGAAATAATTTTTTACATAGTAATCAATTATATACACTAAAGAAATACGATAAAGTATATATTATTCAATTACACTCTCATTCGTTATGCAGGTGCTGAGACAACCATCTTCAAAGAAGAGTGCAAGAAGAGTGCGGAATTACCAGATAATGTTGCCGAAAGCTACCAGTCCTGTGACTCAGAGGAAAATGTCAAAGACAAGACCACCAAGTGTTGTAAAGTTGGTGAAGAAATGGGTTGCTGTCCAGAAGCTGCTGCAGAGTGAGTTTTAGATAAAAATATTTGGAGATGAGTAGTACATTATCTATGTATAGTAGTATATTGTCAGTAGTATATATAACAGTATAGTAATATAGTAGCATATTGTTTTACTCTTTATTCGTTTTAAAAATGTTGTTGTTTATTTGACAACATACCTAACTTCATTTTCAATAAATATAATATTTTATGTTACATTATAGTGGTACCCGCTGTAAAGTACGCGTTGGAGCAGTAGTTTTAATCACTTCTTAATATTAAATTTTAAAGATTATTGTTAAGTATATATGGACGAAGGAGATTGATCTCTCTAAGATGAATTCACTTTCCATATAACCAGAAAATGCATAGCATCCCGTGTTTTGTGCAGTCAGAATACTTACTTTCCTTTAAAAGAAACTTATACCCAGTATCCTCTAGATGTAATGGTGTAAATGTTGGCATAACTTTTTACAAAATGATGAGCTTATTCAGGCTCAGTAATTCAGCAAGTTATATGGCAATTTTTGAAGAAAATATATTCTTTGTTCTTTAAAAAAAAATTCTATTTATTGAACTTATAACACTTCAAATGTATTTCGTCAGTGGGGAGCTCCAGTACATACTAGTGAAATAAAATATATGCACATTTATTAACGAGACATAAAGTACTACATATGGGTTATATAATTTAGTAACCACGAAACCAGAATATACGTGCTCATTTAAATTAATGTGTAGTGATAGTCAAACTAAATCTCCTGTCTATAATACGTAATACATATGGCGAAGTTGGGAAATTTTTTATTTATCAGGGATGAGTTGAATGGGATTTAAAGATCAGCACTTTGTATGCAATTCACTACTGAACCTATAGCTGGGTTCACAGCGGTCAGGGAAGTTAGGGAAAAGTCAGGGAAAATAATAAATAGCCAGGAAAAATTTGAAAATGAAATGAAAACTTTTAAAATTATATTTTTAAGTAATTAAATGACATTTTTAAAATTTGCCTGCTTTCAACATGTTGCGCTTTGCGTAAATTTAATTTTTACATATCTATCTATCTATCTATCTATCTATCTATCTAGGAGGGCTACGATCGAAGGGGAGTAAGTAGTATGGCAGGAGCGTATCAGGCCACCTTTTGAATATTGATTTGTAATTAATTAGACAATAATATTAATTAATCATCAATTATATATCTGCGAGGTATTAGCCCGTATTATAGCTATAATAAATAACTTGAAGCCTTAAGTGGAACTCAGAGAAACTCGTATTAATAGATATAAAAAATTTGAAAACAAATGGAAGTAGCAGGAATCTGCCCGTATTAGAGCTATATATACTCAAGTTATTCAGTGAATAGTGGGTGGCAGAGATATTTGAAAACATTTATAGAGATTTCATAAAGATTAAATAATACACATTAAATTGAAACACGTAGGTTGTATAGTAAAAGAGAAGGGCAGAGAGTTATTTGCAAACATTCATAGAGATTTCAGAAAGATTAACCGCATTAAATTGAAACCCGTAGGTTATATAGTGAAAGAGAAGGACAGAGAGATATTTCAAATATTCAATAGTCGCACAATATCTAGGCAGGTGGTTGGGTATGAGGGTTAGTGCAATAGTATGTAACAGTAATACTATTGTGCAGGGTGAAATTCATGAGGCTTCATCTCAACCGGAAGCAATTAGTAATAGTCTATCAGAAACCGGACGCAATTTTTAAATTAATACCGGTCTGGCGCATTTTAAAAATGAGTACAATCAATAAGAATTAAATTTTATGCGTTAGCGCTCGAAATCTGGTTCTTATTGAATGACTGTTGTTCCCCGCTATGGTATTTCACTTATTTTTATTAAAGACAAAAGCATAAATTCTCAATCGTTTTGCCGCATCGTCTTCTTATTTCGGAAACCATTTAATCAATTTGATGTTTTTATAAAGTTTGTACGCTTTATATTGATTTGTAATTAATTCGGAAGCAGGAAATTGATTTTTCTGTTTTGATAATATCGGGTAAAAATTACTGCTCATATAATAATTTTTGGTATGAGGTTTGTTAATGTTAGGCCATCAGCCTCGGTCCGAATTTTGGCTCATCGGTATCAAATCGGGGGGAGAATGCTCATAATGTTTTTTTATAATATCTCTCATTTAAATCATGACCCCCTCCCCCTCAGCCAAACCCCAGAGGATAAAGTAAATTGGTTAATAACTTTAAAACCAAGAATTTTAGAGCCTATAAATATTATATCATTGAATATAAGCATGCATAATATGTTCTTTTTGGCGTAATCAAATTATGAGAAGCAATAATAACTTGTTACCCAAATAGGTTACCAAATCACTACTTTATATGCTAATACTCTTATTATATTCGACTAGCAATAGAGATCTTATAATTTGGTAAGATAACAAAACACTAGTTTAATATTACGTTAATATTACAAAAAGGCGAGGTGATTGTCAGTTCCCTAAACTCTTAAATGAATTCCTAAATGTAGGCTAAGATTTCCCTATAGGTATTCTAAAAATACCCTAAACTCCTAAATGATTCCCTAAGTACATAAGTAAAAATGACAAGTTTATCCATAGAAACATATACTATGTTATAACAAGTAGGATATCTCACTTAAAAAGTTAACGTTTACATAAAAACAGAAGCATTAGTAAATGTATCTTCGGATAACTGGGCATCATTAGAGTTAAGACATAGATATGTGGCATCTCGATTAAACCCATGAGTCATCTTCCTCGTCTCCAAATAAATGCCTATTGAATGACGTGAGTTGATCTAGTATTGGTACTGATGCTTGTGGTGTTGACACATGCCAGTCCGGTGATGATGGGTATTTCTCTGGTGATTCTGGTGGCGTTGGCATTACCTGCTTGTCAGCACTCATAATATTTTGCAATCCATTCATGAAGCGTAGATTTTCAAATTTGTTCTAGCCATTTGGTAGAGCTTTCTATATTCTGCTATCAAAAGCATACCACACAAAGTCCAATATATTGGATGTGTCAATTATCTTGCCTTCAAGATAAAAAATACGGCCTTTGTCATTAAATATAAGTTTGCGTTTGAAGAAAACTAAGCAACTGATGACCCTTGCTCCAAGAGTGTTTGGAAAACGGGTCAACTGCCTGTCTAAACAAATTGTCAAACTGTGGTGCAAGTTCAGGTTGTAGCGGTAGACTGGAGGTTAATTCAGCTTTTTCTTCCTCCAATTTCCGTTTTCTGATTTCTTTGTTGAAGTTGTAGGCATGCAATTTATAAGCTACATCTGGTGCTAATTTCACTTCACCTGCAGTATTCTCTTGACGCATTCTCTTTGAAAATAACCAAGTATGGGGTATTAATAGATTGTACGCGCATTTCTTTACTTGTCTTGAACATATTTTGTGTCATCGTAATGGCAAAGCAAGGTAGGTGATGCACCATTCTTGTAAATAGAGAGGTTATAACTGTCGATGATTTTATTTCTTCAATGAACTCAACAATGACGACAACATGATGAGAGGTATTGTATCGGCTGCAGGAACACTATCGTATACAGTAATCTGTCTTTCCAAGTCAATCGGTGGCTTGTATTGTGAACTATTGAGCCAGTTAACAAAAGGAGTTGCATATTAAATAGTTTATCACGATTCCTAATTAAATTCTCAACAAAAATATTTTTTTCTGACATATTTACTACTATCATACAACCATTATGCCGTAGGCGAAAATCCATATCTCTTTAGTTATATACTGGCAAGTAAGTATTCCATGTTTATAAACGTGAAAACGCATCTATGCAAATTTATATATAATCTCAGTGAGCCATGTTTAATACCGAAACTATAATGTGGGGGCAACAGCCTGAACGAGAAAACACAGATGTGGATGAGGATGATGACATTGAGTCACAAGCTAAAAATATTAAGGACGAGAACAACAAATTACAATGCTATAAAGATGTTGCAAAGCTGGATATCAAACATTCATATTTAATTTAATATATTCTTCAGAACATGACAAAAGACGAGATAAATCAGGCTTCCCTATCTGATATTCAAAAATTTGTCAAGCGTAGAATGTTGGAGACACTTATTTTTATAGATAAATGCAACGGAGACGATGCCTTGCAACTTCTTTATACCTACTTTAAGGAATTGAAGAAGATAAGCAGTAGCCGTGCTACTATGAGCTCTAGTTTAGAGGAGACAATCAAAGGAACCTGATAGATCTGGAAAAACTAAGTGCATGCAACTGTTGGCAAAATAACTAGGACGGAGGTGGACGTTGATGAAGAGAATACAGAGGAGGAAGACAACTTTATATCTGACGCGGAGAATTAATGAAACTCTCATCTCTATTATGACTAAATCTTAACTTTGATGATGCCCGGTTATCCGAAGATACATTTACTAATGCTTCTGTTATTATGTATACGTTAGCTTTTGAAGTGAGATGTCCTGCTTGTTATAAAGAGTATATGTTTCTATGGATAAACTTGTCATTTTTACTTATGTACTTAAGCAATCATTTAAGAGTTTAGGGTATTTTAGAATACCTATAGGGAAATCTTAGCCTACATTTAGGGATTCATTTAGGAGTTTAGGAAACTGACAATCACCTAACCTTTTAGAAAACGGTCATTCAATAAGAACCAGTTTTCGCGTAAGCGCGTTAAAATTAATTCGTATTGGTTGTACTCATTTTTAAAATGCGCCAGACCGGTATTAATTTAAAAATTGCGTCCGGTCTCTGATAGACTATTACTAATTGCTTCCGGTTAAGATGAAGCCTCATGAATTTCACCCTGCACAATAGTATTAATGTTACATACTATTGCACTTATAACCCTCACACCCAATCCTGCTTAGATATTTTGCGACTATTGAATATTTGAAATATCTCTCTGTCCTTCTCTTTCACTATGTAACCTACAGGTTTCAATTTAATGTGGGTTAATCTTTCTGAAATCTCTATGAATGTATGCAAATATCTCTCTGCCCTTCTCTTTTACTATATAACCGACGAGATTCCTGCTACTTCCACTTGTTTTCAAATTTATTATATCTATACGAGTTTCTCTGAGTTCCTCTTATGTCTTCAAATTATTTATTATAACTATAATTTTTAGGCGGATATCTCGCAGATATATAATTAATAGCAAATTAATATTAAAGAGGTGGCCTGAATACGCTCCTTCAATACTATTGGAGTAATTGGCACACTTTTGTGATTATCTGCAATTGATTTTTTGTTACTTTACTTTAGGTTATTAGGTTATTTCCATTAGGTTATATGTGATTTCAATTTGTAAAAAAATAGTTATTGAATTTGAATAATATAGTATCAGTAAGCATTAAATTTCAAAACGAGTAATTACAAATTACCTACCTTCAATTTAATATAATTATAGTTATATGAAAATTTAAATTTGTCACAGAAAAGTCTGGTAAAATACCAAAAAATATCTCGAAAAATGCAAGAAAAATTCAGCGAAAAGTCAGAAAAATTGAGAATTGGTCAAGGAAAATGAAGCTGACTAATTCTATAAAACCTGTATATATAATTGGTGCTTTCAGATTTGCATTCAGAACAATGCAAGCAAATATTTTTGACTTTTTGGTATGTGACTAAATTTTATTTTGCAGCACCTACATTAAATAATTTCAACTTAGTGTTTCAAATGTTTATTTATTTATTTTAAATAATGTCGTAGGAACTTCAGGGCTGCAATATTATATATTATTTGATTTGAATTCACATGCTATGGGTTTGAATTATGAAAAAGGTTGATGGTTTATTTATACATGTCATTTCAAATAAACTAAATGTTACCTATTTAATCATATCTATTTCTTTTTCATGGTCTAAAATGGTCATTTTAATGGTCATTGTTTAGTTTTTCTGAGTGTGCAGTGTTAATCCATCGATAATATACTTTTTGGTTACCTAACTAGCAGGATGGCGAATTATAGAATAACAACGAAATAGTTATGCTCTATCAGGTGTTGTTTATATTTTCAGTAAATTGCAGATCTTAGATTTGATAGTGTATAAAATTTTGTATATATGGTCAAATTAAAATTTTATTGCTTTATTAAAACTATTTATATTGTCTTTTACTTTTAAAGAGTATATTATTTTATGTTATCATATAATATTTATTTTTTAACTCATAATTCATATGACAATTTAGATTTAACAATGTGGCCTACTAAAAAACTAATACAAATGATACTGTCTACATTTGAATGACTATGCAATATTCGATTGTCTATGCTACATTTTCTATCCTTAATTTTAATTTTTAAATACCATAACGCGCAGCTTTCACATTTTAAAGAAGTATTATGTTACATTTGAATGATATAAATCGCCTAGTTACTGCAGCATATTCTGTCAATCTAAATTCGAATTCATAACTTTATATTTGCTTGAAACGGGGTCTAAATTTAATTGGAAAAACCTATATTATTATTATTAAACTACATATATTTTATTCGAATTCTTGTAGGCAAGGTCGCATGATGAAAATTGCTTTCGGAATCATTGGAGTTACCATCGGTCTTGCGATCATCATTTTTGTTTTGACCTGGTGTGACAAGAAGTCATTTCCTTGTCTGGGAAAGTGCGAAAAGAAATGCCAACCATGCTGTGAGCGATGTGAGGAGAATCTCATGTAAGTAAAATTATTTGGAGAAGACGTTTAAAACGTTTACAAATAAACTTGTTTTTTGCATCTTTGTAGATCCTAAATACACTATTCATAAATCATAACATGCTATATTTATAGCATTTAACGAAAATAATTATAACTTTACTATATGTATATTTCAAATATCTCTCAGATGTCTGTAGAAATTATTAAAATGTTGTATATACATTTTATATTCTCATATATTAATCATATTTGTAATGTGACATATTATTTTTTAAAAGAATACTACAAAGATGATTATTTTGACTTTATTGTTTGTTTGTATACATTTTATATAGATTATTGTTTTTAAAAGTGATGTTTTATTTAAAAAATTACCATAAATATAATTCTTTAAAAAATATATATTTTTCATTACGATTCAGAAATATTATCATGAGCTAAAAATGACTAATAAATCTCACAGATTACATACAACTACTACTAAATTTAAAGATATTAAATCTGTTAAATATTTGTTAAGTGTAAAAAGACATCCTTCATTTTATTAATAAGCGTCCTGCTCTGTTCGACTCTGCTCATCCATAAGTTTTAAAAGAGTTAAATATGCTTCACATTTAAGTATTCGGTGGTTGAAAATGATATAATTGTTTAAGTTTGTTATTGTCATGAGTTAGAATATTGATCAGCGTAATGTTTAGTGTATTTTATCCTTATAATCTTCACATCAGTTGCTGCGAGGACCGCGTTCAGAAGCGTAAGTACGAACGCCAAGTCGAGGAGCAGGAGGCTCGTCTCAAAGAAAAAGCGGCGAACGCGGCACCCAACAGTAGCAGAGCTTTCGATGACGACCGAAGCGCCGGAAACACCAACCTGGCCTTGCCACCGGAGATGCGAGCCCAACAGGATGTTCAGGATGATTTCTGGTATTAAGAAAGTGATATGCAACTATGCAAGTATCTGATCACCAACTCACTTCAAATCTCAAAGTAAATCCAGTGAATCTGTCAAAGTGTCCGTAACTCTCTGCTTGTCGATTTGTCGACCCCCACCATCATCTTTCGTTTTTTGTTGCGCTCTTTTCAGCCATTCATATAACCATAACAATATATTAATTGGAATCATAACTTATATTCATTTATTCTTATTTTATATGCATTGATAATTTTCTTTCAGAATTGCAAAATTAGTTTTTGAGGAATATATAATGCGTCACAATATTATGCTATACATATATATAAATACGTGTAATTCAGTAGTTTCTATTAATATTTTTATTTTTCATTATTGTCAGACTTCAGATATTCTATATTTTACTTACTACATACTAGTGAAGACCACGAAATTATCATGGGGTAATATAAGCTTCGCAGTTAATGTTATTAACAGATTCTATAAAATTGAACTATTGCATCACATAGTTTCCTGTGTTATTCTTGAATTTAAGAAAAAGAAAGTTTAATAGTTAATATTATAATCAATAAGTATTGCATACATCTGAAATATACTCCAATAAAAGTACATTATTATTTTTTTAAATTTTAAAGGAAATATTTTAATATACTAGTATACTTACCTTGGACAGTTTCTACTAGAGTTCTATAATTTTTCCAAACTTGCTGTCTTATATTCAGTACTGTGTTCAACAGGAAAAGTCAGTGAAATACTGTTGTGTACATCTCTTCAATTTGTGGCCCAAATTAGAAAAATTCATTTTTCATAATTTATTTGTTACATATATATATTATTAGATATACCGTGGTTGCTTCGGTTTCAGTGTATTACATATATTATGCACTTAAACCTTAATAACACTATTCAACTTTACTTCCGTTTAAAATGTGCACACTGTTTGATGTATACTATATAACTCATGCTATCCTTCATATGCACAGATATTTTTCTCCGGTATTAAAAATATGTTAACATAAATTGTCCCCTTTTTAAGTGAATCGTATTACATGGGAAAATACCATAGATACTGTATCCTAAACTATGTATATATATACATTAAAAGTTATTATTACAATTAAATATAAAAAAAAGCATATAATATAAAAAAGTGTATTAAAAGTATATTTAAAAATGAATTAAAATATTAAAAAGTGTATTATATTTGTATTAAAAGTATTTAGAAAATACACATAATATAAAAGTATTAATAATAAATTCAAAGTGTGCATTGTCAAACTGACGATAACCTAATTCTGAGATGGGTGTTTTCATCGTCAACATAATTGACGGATGAATTTATGAAAGAATTTTATTGTATGAACCACATGTATTTTTATTTACATATCATATTGTATTATAATATGCATTATCAGGGCCGTAGAAAAGAAACCAATTTTTTTTGGGAGGGGGGCTGATTGTAAGAAGTAAAATTATAAAAACGAAGTTGCATTTTGTTTGTGTAAAAATATATTATACAGATTATTAAATTGTAATTAATGAATGTGACAGAAAATCTTTCTTTTTTAATAAAAATGAGAAATATTCCCATTTGTTCGGATAATTAATTCATTGTCATTGTCAATTTAATAGATAATAGAGTATAACGTTAAGATAAATGTTTTGTGTTGGCATAAATAATATAAATTAAGACTGAAGATAGGTTCCACAACACTATGAAAGTTTATTTCCTGAATTTTCAGTACGTGTGTACCTTCATCAGAGGCAAATA
>JAYRBW010139645.1:0-15219 GCA_036023295.1 Invenusta paracnida | reverse complement strand
CTCGCAAGAAAACAGAATGACTAAAACAGGCGCGCGTATTCCTTTTATACTCTTCCTGTTCTGTCATTGGCTGGCCGAACTCGATTCTGATTGGTTGAGAGGGGGGGCAGGGTGAGTTAGAGGTACCTCTACCCTACTACTATTTATAATAAAAAACGCTTGATACGCCTTACCATTAATTATAATTTAAAATATTCTGAAATCTTTATAGATTTCATTTGTTTTTGTATAAAAATACTCAGAATTTTTTTTTAAACACAACTTTAAATAAAGGTTCTGATCGTTTTAAAAATAGTTTCCCAACATGCTGTAATATATTTGATTTGAACTAAGTTTAGTATCGTTTTGTGATAGAGCTGCAGCTTCCATAGATATTTGTTTTACTACACTGTTATTAGTAAATTCTCACAATTTATTTCAGCAAAGGGTCAATAAAATTCAAAAGATGGTCATAGCTAAACTTAGTTTAAACCACTCTTATGTAAACCGAAGTGTGAAATCACCATTATAATGTTTATTAAAAAAAGTTACTAACTCACTAGGTATAATTGTATTAAAAAAAACAGAGACGTTACGGTACAGTTTTGTCAATTTGAAAACTAAAAATCTAAAACAGTAGGAAGTATATATTTTTTATATATAATATATATATATTTTATTATTATTTTATAGAAGATAATCCTGTTACGAAAATCTGTTGTGCACCAACATGGAATACTTATAGATAGATACAACGCTATATATATATAGAGTAACAGATTAAACCACTTTATTTGTTTACTAGATACTTTGTGTCAATAGTTTTTATACAAATTGTGGTTTTAATACACTCGTAGGCCTTGTACTATTTCTTCTTGATTTATTACTGACACTGTTATTAGGGGGTTAATCTAAGCTAGCTGATAAGCTGACAGGTCACATATTTTCTCCAAACATTTAAATTCTAATATTTATCTTGCATAAAATGCAAATCTTTCAAAGTAAAGAATAATGTGATTTTGTTTTGTTACCTATGAAATTTCAAAGGTTGAAGGTAATGATAAAATGTAACGTTTTATTTCTATGAACTTAAGTCATTATAAATTATTGTTAGTAATACTATAATTACATATTTAAATTATACTTACATGTTCCCACACACACATGTACATTAAATTGATGAACAATCAGTAATATTATAAATGTCTTTATTACTAAATACTATATTTTTTAATACTTTTGCCCTAATAGTATATAATATAAGATCCTCTGAATGCTATTTGATGAGTTTATTTTTCCAAATTCATTTGTAAATATATTTTCCTGAATTAAAAGATTTCACCCTCCATACTATACTGCAACTAATTTAGTGGTCTACAAAAAATCATTTTGACCATCACTATTGTTGTTTTGATTTACTTTACATTTTTACTAATTATTTGGCCTATACTTTTTTAAATTTTTTGTATACTAAAATTATGTGACTTATACATACTTTATAATGTATTAAGATATATAAAAAAATATATAAACTGTAATATAGGTAAACATATATTGTTTAATTTTGTAGTCAAAAAACTTGCATTTTTACTATAGTTAGTTTGCTAAAATTAGAGCTGACTGAGAGAGACGTTGTCGTTGGTATGGGCTTCAAAACATTTCCTTGTCTGCAAAGATGACGTCGAGTGGTTGCCGCTATATATACAATTTTGAAAAATATATGTCTTTTTTTGCATTTTTATGCTTTATACAGAATGATAAAGGTAGTGTGTTAGTGAAAGCATTCGTGTGTGGAGGTAACAATTTAATTTGAACTGATTACTTTTATTCATTGTGAATAAAATCAATCTTAAAACATTTGATGACGCGTAAAAATTCAAATGACTAGAAAATGGTTCAGGCCCCTGCTATTTTTACGTAAACGTTCGCAACTGTAGTATTTAGATATCCTGCTGGTTATAACTAACAAACAAAAAATTAGAGAATAATTTTTATATTTACTAAATTGGCTAGCACAAAATAATGATGGATATGCAAAATAACAACAAAATATAAGCTTTTAATATGAAGTAACATTTTGCACATATTAAATAAAATCACAATAATTAAAAAGCAACAATACCAATAAATATGTATTCTATTGTTTGCGATTTCTAATATCTTAAATAATTTATTTCCATTAATGTAAAATATAACCTTAAGCTATACAATACATTAAATCATAATTTTAAGTATTATAGATTACAAAAAATTAAAAGTTGGAGATACACTACATATCAGCGTAATTTATTACAGATATGATAAAAATACCAATTTAAGAACATTATTATGCAGACAGCTGGAAACTAACAACTTAGTAGTCATCGCATTTTTTGCTGGGTATGCTTTTTTATAATTGAAACATGAAATATGTAATAATTTTTACATAGAACAATTATATTGAACATATTATGTAACACACAATATTTTAAACGTTTAACATTAATAATTCACGAATTGTAACATTTAATAAACATAAAATCTAATCTAGTTATATTACTACATAGATTTAAAAACTCAAGGCATGATCGGAGCAGCACATTTGTAATTTGTATAGTTATGACAATCTGAACAAATATATGCTTCAGAAGAGTTTCGAATTACACCTATTTATCTTGAGTTCTAAATATATAATAGGACTTATGACAACTTCGAACTTGACCCCTGATACTGGACATTTTTCTATTCTGGAAGAAAAGTCCTAAAAAATCAGAAATCGTTCTAAAACCAGTGTAGTTGGCAAGCTACACGACATTAAATCATAATTTTGAAGTACTATATAGAGCACAAAAATACACTTTATGAACGATTATTATATCCTTAATATATTATTATATCAAGTAATTTAGCAAAATTCAAATTAGGACATAATATAAACGTAATTTATTACAGATAAAATAAAAATGACAATTTAAGAACACTAGTATTTAAATAGCAGGAAAATAATATAAAATAGTAGTCTTGATTAGCTAATTAGCATAAAAACATTAATGTGAATAAATGTTGGCGGCAATAAGTAACAAAGTGTTTTTTATAGAGACAAGGAACGCGACATATTGCGATAATCGTAAGCGAAATGGCAGCATTACTGGACAGAATGGGTGTTGTCCCGACCATCGAGTAAGGGTCTGCGTTCATTCTCTGACTCCTCATCATGTTCCGACGTTTCTTGCATGCCCTCCAAGCGTTGTTTCTTGCTTTGGTTAAGGACACAGTTCTAAGAAGTGGGAGGGACGTATAGCATACAAAGTCATTTTCAGTCTTGTTTTTATATTATCTGTGAAACGCCGAAACAGTTTATAATAATAAAGTAGATTTATATTAAACTAGCCCATTAATAAATAAGGATGCAGCAACTATAATATCAGTTTACTGTAATTTACGCATAATTCTTTTTTTAGTCTTTCATATATCATACACGCGTATATTAAAGCTTATGAGATCAATCTAATATGTGATTAATGTTGTTGACTGACTTGTGTTTTTAGACACTGAAATCAATTTTGATTTTTATATTGACTTTCAATATATATAGGGTTCCCGCGCTTTTTTAAATTTAGTTTTCCCTTTGTTTTCCAGGTGGTTTTCGAAACAAATTCCAGGTGGAAATAAAAACAAAGGACTATAATTTTATTCATGTATTGACAAAAAACGCTATTAAGTACAGACATGTAAAATTAGTGCATACATATTGGAATAGTGATTAAGATTTTAAAAAGAGAAACCATCTAAATTTATACTAAAGGAAGGGTTAGGCTGATTTTATCGATTCAGATTCATCTATGTAACCTGTGTTGAAGTAGGTACCTATGCACCTACACAAAATGCAATGCAATAGCTACCTTGTTAAGGACTTGTATAATATAACTATTTAAGTATGTAATAAGATTCATTGTTGCGTTCCATATTCTAAACACATACATACAATTTAAATAAAATTTACAAAAAAATATCTTTTTTAACCAATACGTTTTTGTTATCGAGCTGTTATACACATTGTAAATTATAATCGTTTAACTCAGATTTTGCTTAACTCGGACAAACATTATTGGTCCCAATAAATTTGAATTAAGCGAGGTCGACTATATTTCATTAATATAATAAATGTAAAAGTATATATTAAGATGTTCCTTTCACAGACAGCAAAGCTACATCAGAAAGAATGATGGATAAATATTATTCAACAAATGTGTGAACATCATAATAACTAAACTGGATTTTAGTCAGATTATGTACCTATATATTATGGTCTATGTACATGTATATGTATGTATATGACAGAAATCCTGGTAAAATTGTTTAAGAAAAACTAAAATAGTATACAATCATAATAAAATTAATGAATGATGTATTAATGAACCTGAAGCCTTAAAAATAATTACGATATAATTGTTCCACTTATTAAAAAGCAACACTTGAGTTTTACTAATATCTATTCTATTATTATAAATAAACAAGCCAGGCAGTAGGCAGTGTCGCATTTGTTATAACCCAAAGATGTTTTATTGATTATGTTAGTCTGACAGCCTGGAGCATTTTCAAGTAATGACTAAAATTCAAAATAGCTGCACCGCCAAATTGAAAAACATTAAAAATGCAATATCTCCCGTACTAAATATAAAAAACCAGGCGTATTTTTTCATTAATTGAAGGAGGTAGAAGACAGTAAAGCTGCTTCAGAAAGAGAGGTTCGATTAAAGGTTAATTTTATTTTTTGAAGTTATAGTGAGCCCATAATCCAATATAGCCACCCCACCGTGTAAAAATAAACTATATGGACTCGAAAACAAGGTTAGTGGTAAATCTGCCTGACTAAAGGAAATGAAATCTTAAAACATTTCTATTACATAATGAATTAAAATCTGAAATATATACATATCATCAGTGAAACTGTTATACACGTGACCTTATTTTCGAGTCCATATATAATGTTACATGGCAGCCTTAAAGTGTGCTTATTAACCAGTGATACCATCGAGTATTTTGTTCCTTTTTTCATTCCGAAATGTTTAATACGTAAAATGGAAGTATACATAGAAAAATATGTATTACCTATAGTAAATAATTTTAAACATCAGCTGAACGTTTTTAAATCTGCTATCATGAATATAAATAACTGCTCATCATTCTTATGGATATGTATATTATGTGTAAACTATTTTGACGAGACAATGTTAGTTATAATTAAGGAATACATAATTTATTAAAGAAAGCAACCCTGAGATATCCATATGCATATTTAGATAAAGAAACGAGACAATTTCATGGTTGTTAGATTATCTGTTTAATGCTTAAATGAGGAGTGACTTATTACATTTGATTATTTAAATGAAATGAATAGTATATATCCAACATATTATTCAATTAGAACAGCTTCGTTAGATAAAAGTAAATGCATTTACTTAACTTCAAATGTATTGTAATTAGAAAAGTATTACACTTATATTACACTATTAATACATGTTATGTTTTTAGAAATATGTACTATTCATCATGAAATCAATAATTATAAGTCGCATTTTTTCTAATTATTAAATTTGATACGTACACACACTACAACAAAATATATCTCAATATTATAAATAAATATTTAAAATACTACTTAATAAAATTCATAGTGAAGTATGCAAATATAATGTGCCACTTGTTAAAAAACACCGGGATGTCATAATAATAAATTTAAAATCTATTTGACTTATCCCTGGAACAGTAGAAGTCTCGAAATGTGTATATATTATTAGATATGTTTATAATAATACATATACTACATGAATATTTATATACTTTTCGTGATTTTAATATGTGCATAAAAAGAATAACGTGTTAGCAGCTTTTCAATTAAAAAGTTACGACAACTTATTCATCTACAGTGTAGCCTTGGCATGTTATAATGTGAACTTACCCTCCTCTTATCAACAACTATGGAGGCAGTAGCAGTGGCAACGCAGCCGCAAATGTTGGCGAGAAGGAAGATGGTGACTAACTTCCAGCGATAGAGAGTCTCTTCGCGTGGCAGGTTAGAAGATCGGCCCAGGATTTGACCAACCACCAGATTGCATAGACCGATCCCGATCATTTGGATGGATGTTGTGATCCCCATCGCAGTCCCAACAGTTGCCTGGGGGACTACAAGAGGTATCGAGGGCCACATACTCGACTAGGGAGTGGATTTAAATATGAGAGAAAAAGGAAGAAATATAAAATGTGCTTAATTTATAAAAATATATGGATTAAAATATATAGCTTTATTTCATTATCTTTTCAATTTCTTAGTTTCAATCAGTTTCTTACTTGTGAAACTGATTATGTACACCTTCAAAATCAGAATGAATTTAAATCATTTTATTTTCTAGAACTTTGCATTCGGGGCCTATATATAAGAAACTACAGGAAGTAGATGCTGTAACCATGTTTTATCGGACATTTTCCAGCTTTTGATTTTTGTTTCTTGAGATTTCATTTTTATTCGAACCTCTTAAATTTGTCCTTATATATATTATACATATATTTTTCATTTCCTTATTTTTATATCTTATATTTAATACTTGAAGCTATAGAATCTTTCAGTCGAAATATTGAGAGTTGGGCTCCATTGAATAAACCATATAATTTCGACATTTCATTAATAGACGGTAAAAAATTAATGCTGGCAAGATGGAATAACAGTTTTTACCATTAATATAAGAACGAGATTGAAATTTCTTTTTAAAACCGCTGTGATGTAGATAGAACAAAAATAAAATCTGACTGGTGCAGTATAAACAATCAAAGTCGACTTACAGCATGCTTTTAGAGATAAGCTCTCTCTTTTATATTTCCTTACTCTCTTATTATACTTTTAATTATAAATTAAGTGAAATTGAAATAGTATCGATTATTTTTTGAGTCAAATGGTAGACATCAGATTTCTCTCAAACTGCGGATTAAGTTCTATGTTAATTATGATTTACACACATAAGTGAGAGTTGTTCTAGGTCTGTCACAGCCTTATTTCCTATATCTAGGTGATTTACATGACTTGATCATTTACCAGTTTTTAAATTTGCACTCTAAACTGATACTGAACTACATATAAATCCACCAAGTACTATTATATTCTATATTTGTTGTCGTTTCTCCTGTTGCTAGAGTCAGCATTTCAGTCGGTCGCTAGATGCAGCCGATAAAAGATCTTGAGCATATCCTCAGGTTTTTGACTGTAAGGTGAATGATTTGACCTAAAGGCGTCCATTCTAAGACTAGCATGCGCCGGGCAGTTGTTCATGTGGTCGGTCGGTAGTTTCTGTCTCTTCGCTGTAATCGCGAAGGTCATCTTCTCTTTTTCCTATTCCTAATCATATTATATTCTATAATAGCGCTATATAGAATAGCAAATAATGATACATTTTTACACTTTATCTTAACTTGGGTGAAATACAAACACTGATCTTAACTATAATTTCAACTAATCAAAGAGCTTCATCACGAAATTAGAGAATATACATGATTTAGAACGATCTTTGCATTATAGTTTACAACGATTCAAAATTGTTAAGCAACTTATAATTATTGTAAAACACCTACCTAATTTATAATTGCATTTCTATTTATTTGAAAGCATAAACTTTTAGATGTTCATGTGTGAAACCTATTAATACTTCCAAATTTATTTGATAGTACTAGTGATTCTTTGTAGCCTGCCTGCTTCCAAATGATAAAAATGTATATGTTAATGTACATAACTCTTTATTACTACAATTTAAATATTTAATTTATATGCGTTAAAAAATATATAACAACTATTTGTAAATTAGCGCACCATTTGTATATGACATATACAAATGGTGCGCTAATCTACAAATAGTTGTTATGTGCATATTATATTGTGCATGTATATCTCAATCTATACATCAAGTTTATAATATGTTTGATATACATAGATCTAATTTGATGTGATCATTCCAATAGTGAAGCATTATGAATGTCCCGATAACGTTAAATATTTCGTTAAATTTTCTTTTCTTATTTTCCCAGTTTTCTATTTAAAAGTTGAATTTTGCATAGCAAGGTACCTAATATAATATGGCTCGCTTATAAGAAGGATCTGATTTACAGCTGCATTCGTTCAGTAAATAACAGTAGATAGAGTAAGAGTAGATGTAACATTATTTTAGTTACCATTTTAAGTACCACGTTGTCTAGAGTAATTTTCGTAGAAAAATTCATGCATATAGAATTTAGTAAAATAAGTCTGAATTATCATCTATTTAATTCCCAGTACATGTCTTGAGACTGTAAGGTCGGATGCTTCATACCCTAATAGGAGAATAGAAGATCGAATATAATTCTCAATAAAACAGCATACAAAGTTCAAATTAATATAACTTATAGATTACATTTGAATATGACATTATATGTATTTCCAATACCTGTGTAATTTATATGATAATACGATATTTGATATTTATTTATGCTAAAATATACAGAACTGCTAATAGTATAATAATTTATTGGTATATTAACTTAATTTTTCATATAATAATAAATTTCAGTAAAATGTTAAATAACGACCGTGTAACTAATATAAATAGCATGTAACTCCGACAATACTACCCTAAGCTTAAAAACACAAAACAAAAATACGTTTGTATTTTAATAATTACCTCAAGAAAAAGAAAAGACTGAAAAAGTTTTTCACAAAATTACCAAAACAATATCAATCTTGAGAAAATTTGATCTATATTTGAGTCTATATATTCAATCTAAAATTTGAGCTATCCCACTTACAGCGGCAAAGGAGTAGGCGACGCCAAACCAGAGAGTAGCGATTAGAGGGTAGACATTGGTAAAAGCGAAAATACCGAAAACTGGAACCGTGAGTAGAGCGCATGCAAGAGCCAAATAGCCGCGCTTTCCGATGATATCCTTTATAAAATAAAAATTCAATTTTATACTACTTATAGCGCGAGTAATACAGGGCTATACTTACGATTAATCCGCCGAGGAAGGGTGATAAAATCATTGATACATCATAGACTGCTCCGGCAATGTAAGCCGATAACTTCGGTGACATTTCGTATTTGTCCTGGATAAATTTACTGGAACGAGGTCAAAAAGTTATTATAAACATGAACCGTACAACTTCATATTTAAGAAGATTTATTTTAGGGAATAACTATTCTAAAATATATAGAAATACCAAGTGATGTAAATTGTTTTTTATGAAAATGACTTTTTCAAACAAAACCATTAATGAAAATAGTATGTATAGTATCCATATACTTTCAAAATATTTACAAGTTTAATGTTAATATGCTATCAGCGAATTTTATAAAAACGGTACAATCTTGAACTGTCACACTTAAAAGTGATAACATTTGATTTTTTATGCACCCAACCTAATAATTATTCTAGAAAACTGGTATAAATAGTGTGAATAATAAAGAAAATTGATTGATTAAATGGATTAAAAAAATATAGTATAGATAAAATATATTCGGTAGTTCCGTAAAATTTAACTTTGAAATAATAATTCGGTAAATGTATTTTTAAATTAATTCAAATGCATTAAATTAAATAATTATCTTAAAACATTTTACAGATCTTAATGACATACAATTAAATTTGCGAAAGCATACAGATATAGAAAATAAGTAATGGCAGGTTCAAAATAAACAAGGTGTCTGCATATTTTTTATTGCTAATTTTTCAGTCGCTATATTTTAGTTAATTTCTTTGTTTTTAGCCGGTTTATTTTCAAATAAAAAATGACGGAAAAGCATTTTTCAGGAACAAAATTTTTAATAGGAACAAATTTTACAGGAACAAATTTTTTTGCGTATTTAGACAAAAAGTATTAACATATAATTAGGTATTTTAGAGGTACTAATGCCTTAATGCTAAAAAAATTATATATATTGACATTATAAAAATAAATTAAGTTATAAACAATTTTTTCATTCAAGAAGCATTTATGTGAAACAATATTTATACAAAGTTATATACACAAAAAATAAACAAATGGAACATTTAATTGATAGTCTAAAATTACACAAATAATAATAAGTAATATTATTATAAATATCTGTAGAAATGACCGAGTTTATCCAAAAAGAACATATATCTTCCATATAATCGACATTCTAGTAAATAATATAATTCAAGCAATTATAAATATTATTGGTGATGTGAATAATAGAAATAAAACATTACAACATTTGTTAAAATTGCACGAATGAACCTAAAATTAAGTTTAATCAATGATATATTTTTGGAGAGCAGCCATTTGTTTCACAATCAAGGGTTCTTCAGCCTTGAAATTAGCCTTCAAACACAATCTTTTCGCATACAATGTGTGTCAAATTCCTCTTTGGCCTTTCACTTTCTTTCAATAAACTCTTTTTCAATACATTACGATCTGCAGACTGTAATTCATATAAAGCGGCTCTCTTGGATTCTTGCTGAACGTACTGATGTCAACAATTTGGGAGTTAGCTGAATATTCAATGAATTTCCAGCACATTTGACCACACAGTAGACTATTCTTAGAGATATTCTGCTTCATATTGTCAGACAGAACCTCATCGTTAACTGAGAAACCATTTTTACACAAGTATTCCTATGCGATAAGATAAGCATTTTTAACTTACAAACCACAGTGTTCTGTATTCATTTTTGCTTGCAAGGAGATCAGCGTAAAATCTATCTAGGCGACATTAATTGATATCAAAGCAATAATTTATTCTTTAATATCAGTCTCTGAGAATTGATAAAATTTTTGGATTTTTCTCTACCGGCACATTCAGTATAGACATTCTATTCAACAAATACTTTTTAACATCTCCCCAAAATGTCCAAGACAATTTCTGTTTAAAAAAGGTTGGTCTCAACGAATTTCGCACAAATTCATATTTAATAGGAGACTTTTGAAGAAGTGTTTTTAACAAAAATAGTATACAGTCCTTATAAAACAACTTTTTCTTTTCATCGCATATGTCTATGAGCATCCATTACAGCAAAGCCAATATCAGGATTTTTTTAGATTTTTATCAGAGAAATCAATTGCAAATACATTTTTGGTCTCTTCCAAAATCCGGGATTTGAAAAACTAACCCATAAAATGACGAAGCAGCAATTTGAAATCTATACAGAAATGGTTCTAAAAGCAACGAAACCGATTTGAAAAAAATGCAGTTTAGCGACAAGTAATTCATCATTAAGAAACACCTTTACATTGTCAAAAACTTGGCGGTTTCGACGAATTTTTAAATGGAAATGTTTGAATAGTCCATATATATTGTAATACAAAATTCGCGATAGATGCTACATTTTGTTATATTTTCAAATAAATAAAATAATGAGAAATAAAAAAAGTTGTATAATATTACCAAACCGCGAGCGAAATTTTATTAATTTAAAAAATTGTTTTTGATATTTATTGCTATTTTATTACTAATTGTTTGATTATTCCATGTCCCAAACACCCCGAATTAGTAAATAGTAATAAATTTAAGTTAAGATAATTTCACTCTATGTTCTATGATCAAACATAATTCGATAATTATGAAATTGACACAAAGTATTTCCTATTTATCATTTCAAAATAATAAGATTGCTTAATATATAAAATTTTTGTATAGAAGTCTAGTTTAGGAATATTATTAATCATTAAAATTAAACTCTATGAATTTAGGCTGCTACAAATAAATAATAAGGCATTTACTTCAAAATTCTATAGTAGGTATATCATCTTTCTGAAAAGAAGGTGTACAAATAAACGATTGGGGTATTAAAGTGTAATTATATTTGGCGCATAATTCAAGCCAAGAAGTTGAGAGGTAATTTTAAATAAAGAATTTTATAACTTTTGTCTTGATTATAAGATTATATACTACTAGGATAAACAGGCATGGTTTTTTATAAAACAAACATATTATAGAGCATAATATTTTAATGACACCATTTGGTACATCTAATTCTATTTTAACAACCTTGAAGAATATATTTATAATATTTTACATATTACCAATAAGTCAAATAAGGCATACTACACTTCTATAATATTTATTAAAAATAACAAAAAGTCTGTTTAAAGTACATGCAATACAATATTCTAATTTTGTTTTATTTGCATGTCCAATATATCAAAAGTGTAACACATACGAATCAGACAGGAAAACACGGTATGAACTTCAATTTATTGGATTCAAGTTATAATGAAAGCTAAAATCTTGAAACAGTAAACGTGAATTTAATTATAAAACAACGAACGTAGTTTTAGTGAACTTTGAACTTGCTTATAAGCACATAATGGTATGTTAGTAATTAATTCGTAAATATTACATATATTTTAATCACATACAAGCTTTAGATACCCAACGAATGATTATTCGACACATCAACTTCATGTTAATTTGCAAGCACACATTTTACAAGCTGTACAAATGTAAGTAAAGTGTACAATGTAATATTATATTATATGAATAAAATGATTTTCGATAATTATCAATAAGTATTATTTGCTTGATACTGGTAAATGAAAAGTAAATGAAAATATTTTAGAATCCTTATTTATTGTAACTATTTAAGTATTTAAAATTCTCTGAAGATCTAAGTGCTAATTTACACATTTTCATATAAACATTTTGATTATAAGTTGACTAATATATTGTGACTAATAGATACAACTTGGAGGATAAACTTACCAAATAAAGCTTTTCTGTTATATTTTGAATTTAAATATTAAATGTCCATTATATATTTGTTATATTGAAGAAAAATGTAAATTTTCGATAGGAAAATAATTTTAAAATTAATTTAAGAATATTTATTTTTATAACAAATCATTACAAAGGTTTTACTTGATGGAAATGAATTTAAACTACTCCATTTCTTCGAAGAACAATAAAAATTATAACACATTATTGATTGATATTTTCACCATAGTTAATTTCACGAAGTCTATTTTAAATGTTAAAAAATAAGCTACTACTGGTAATTAAAAAATAATAATTGTTACACGCAAAAGATAGCTTCAATCATAATTTTTTTCTAAAATTATAAAAGCTTTTGAACAAATATATCTTTAGTTACACAGTCAAAAGCAATATGATCAACTCTTTATATGAATAATTAAAATTATTTATATCATTAGACCAGAAAGCTTGTCCTAACATGGTTTTTATTAAGTATATTGTTATAGACACATACATTAGTTAATTATATTTACTCTTAATATTACTAATTAATAATATTGAAATTCCATCTCTGGTTTTTACCCATATCTATATGTCTACATGTTTTGGGTGTACTACAATAAATTACAGTTTGTATATCATAAAGTTTACAATATTATACACAAAATTGTGACAATTCTATAAACAGATATTTTCATATCTGGCAAAGGTACCTGGCATCAGCAATGAAAGGAAAGACGCCATTGTAGTAGAACATAATAGTGAAGACGATGAGCCAGAACTGGAGATTGAACTGAGTGATGCTGGAGAGTCGGACAGCCTTGCTGGACTCTTGAACTTGACCGACCAAATTTAACTTGCGCAACCCGTAGACGTCGAGAATGGAGACCATAAGAGCCGACACGAATCCCAGCCCGCAAAGGCCAGCACCCAACCATAAGGTTCCCTACATATTATGTGATCGCGGAGGGGGAGACATTTTACTGCAGCACTCCAGTCATGTGCAACATTTATAATTTCTCAACCAAAGTTAAGAAATATTCAACCAATTACATTTTGGAAAAAATTTCGATTTAGACTTTTAGAATAAAATAAGAGCTGAAGTAAAAATAACCATGTTTTAAATTTAGGTGTGTATATACATTTTTTTTTAAATTTATGAAAAAGGGGAGATACAATCACAGTTAGAGATACGAGAACATGATTTGCACACAAAATTTGCTTATTGGTTATTTTGTTTTAGATACATCTATGGAGTTGAAAATGCCGTAGATA
This sequence comes from Invenusta paracnida, assembly GCA_036023295.1. NCBI lineage: Eukaryota > Metazoa > Platyhelminthes > Proseriata > Coelogynoporidae > Invenusta > Invenusta paracnida. The sequence continues at coordinate 1,252 of JAYRBW010139645.1, read as the reverse complement.
ATAATTGTTAAATGTTGAAGGCTGGTATACAACAATATTATAGTGTTATAGTGAGATGTTGTAAGCGCTGACTAAGAGAGATTTTTAGTGTTCAGAATTGTTACAGTTTTGTATATATAATACTGTAAAATTGATTGATATACAAACTGTCATTTATTGTATGTAGAACACCCAAAAACATGCAGACATATCATCATCATAATTGCTCATCACGTAAGCCGCGACACCCTGTCGGTAATCTAACTTCCTCCATAAATTACGATTTTATATTTCATAGCATTAAAATTTAAAGTAGTCGACATAGTGTGTTTTTGTCAACTTCGTCCGCCTCTACTTGTTCAAAGTATCGGAAAGCTCCAGTTTAGATGAGGTTAATGAGACGTGATGGTTAGTTGCTATGTCTGGCAAGGATTTCTTCATTTGTTATATGATTCAGAAAAAGTATTATTAGAATTTGGCGATACACTCATAGTTCGAATGCTGATATTTGGCTGACATTATCCTGGGTTATTGTCCATGTTTCGCATGCATAATTGACAATTGAAAAGATGAGTGAATTAACAAGGTAGGTAGAGTTTAGATATAATATGTAGACATAGATATGGGAAAAAACCAGAGATGGAATAACAATATTATTAATTAAAGGTATTTATACCTAATTAACTAATTATGTATAAAAAAATAACATACTTAATAAAAACCATTTTAGGTATTACATGCTTTATGGTCTAATGATGCAGACATGTCGAAGAGAGTTTGAGAAAAAGTGCGTAATTTTCATATATTTAAAAATATATAGTAAAGGTATAAATTGATTAAAAGTTCATACTATTTTATTCAAAACCGCAGCTAAACAAATCAATACTAAGCCGTAGGCGAAATATTGATAGTTTAGCTAAGGATTTGAATTTAAATAGTTAGTCAGTCCTCCTACAGGCCATTTTCACATTTTTCGGGCATAAGCAAAAATTTCGGGCATTTCAAATTCCTATATTACTCTCAATTACATCTTACTTTATGTCACTAGAAATTTTCAGGAAAAAGAATATTTATAAGAATAACTAATCTATTTGATAATATAAGTTCATTATACAGCAGACTATTATTAACAACCATATACCAGTATTTTTAAATGGCTCAGGTAACATAGACAAATAATGTCTGTACATAATAAGTTTGCAGTATACAAGGATTTAAAAATGGACCCAACTGGGTAGCATGCACAATTTACGATATTAGCAGAGTTCATAAA
>JAYRBW010139634.1:0-15220 GCA_036023295.1 Invenusta paracnida | reverse complement strand
CCAAAATGGCGACCATTTAGACAATAACTCGGGGCCTGATTTCCCATCTAGTGAAGTATTAAAACAAATATCTATGCTTTAACTACATACAATTGAATGTCATATTTCTACTATATTGTAAGGTTCATATTCGTTGCTAATTAATTTGTGCTATAAAGAAACGTATTTAATTTCATTAAAATTTACTTTGCATAAATGCGTATCAAATTAGTGCGTTTTTAAATTAAATATTGGTATTTAAAAAGCTTCAGATTCTAGTGAGAAAGCAAAATAATGGTGTCAAACTGTTTTTACTAATTAAGAAGATTTAAAATTCTATTAATTCAAAAATGTATTACTAATAAACTTTGCTTTTAACAATTTGAGTAACGGCGATTATTTAAGATCCTTTCTACACCCAATTTAAAACAATTCAAAATTAATTCGTAACAACAAAGTCATTTTTATTTCTGATATCTGTTTAATTATTGTTTATAACAAGAGGGAACAGGTTGTCAAGAAAGCGTCCATCCAAATGTTAATTTGACTTCTGAATATTGATTTCAGTTTTATTGGCAGTTCTTCTTTGTGCAGAGGTAAGGTTTCTCCTGAAAATAGAGTGCATTCGGTAAATTCGGTTCGTTAAGTACATTTGGTAGTATTCTGCTATATATATACAGTGTCTTTACATTGCTCACAGTGCATGTCGTTGTTTGCATAAACTATGGCAATAAAGTATCACACTGACGTTATTTCATAGTGACTAATATCACACTACATTATTGAACCGGTAAAAGTAAAACAATTGTCCAATATTTTAACTAGCAAATACCTTTTTCAGATGTAGGATTTTAAGACATTTGTAATTGGGATACACTATATATGAAACGTTGCAATAACATAGCGGAAAAAAATAACACAGTAAGTAGAACTATTAAAAGTAATCGATAAACATAAAATGTTATTTTAGAGAATCGGCTCCCATAATTAGTATAACAATTCAGTTTACATGATTATTCGAAAAAACATCCTTTATGCAACACTAGTTAGACACCACAAGTATAATTGTTCGCTAACTAACGGGATGAAGGGAAGTGGTGGGATACTCGACTCCTATAGGACAGTTACCTGTGAGGGGCATTTGATTGGCTGTCCGATCGACCATTCGTCTTGCTTTTGTCCAACAGGTTCCACCTGAAGTTAAAAGAATGTCATACGAGATACAATTTGGAAGCTTTGAAATCAGAAACTTCGGAATAAATTTGATATTTTTACAGTTATTCTTCGGTAGGTAATGATACAAGCTTTTGATTATTAAAAGAAAATCACTAGAAAAGTTGTACTCTTATATATGCTTCATATAATGTTTGCCGTAAATGTATTAGATAGTGTCAGTTTTAATTGTTGCCTTAATAATTGGGAACTTTATAAAACCGCCAGTTAAATTTAACTCAATCAATTTAACCAAGGTTAATTGTAAGTATGGTTATGTGAGAAACGAATAAATTATCAACATGAATACGATACAAATGTATAGTTCCGTTTCTTAACAAATGCACAACGGAATGTTTTTGTTGTTACGACTCTTACCACCATGCATATCTCGTGAAATCACATTGCCTTAAGTAGACCAATATAGGTATAAGATACAGAATTACAATATTGAATTGTCGTGGGTGTATGCTCCCAAATTAGTATATAAACACATTCACACTAAACTTACACAATCATGTTTAGCATGTCAAACTAAAACAGTACTGATTTCAAAATGATAAACCCTAATTTAAATAGTTGAACAATCTTAACATTTGTGTTGTATAAATATATTACATAATAAACTTAGAGATTTTCCCGCATAAAAATGTAAAATTTGCCTACATTATGTCGAATATTCTTTTATATCGAGGTTTTCGCCTGACCCTTCAGACTTCAATATAGGCGAATTCTACAACATACCTATATTCAATATTTTGACCTAATCGGATAAGTATTTATGTTATCTTCAGCCTAATATGGTTACACTGAGCCTCCACTAAACCCACCCAATCCCCAGTTAGCCTCACCATATTATTCCAGAGAGCCACGGCAGCCTCAGCATGACCGACAGCACTGAAGTGGAAACAATCTGGAGCCAGGTAAGTCATGTCCAGCTCACCCTGAAAAATAGAAGAAGAAAGGTATTTACAGGTTGAAGTTCAGTTAAGAGTGCCCTATTCACATTATTTTGTATCGTATTTATAAACCATAGGATGTGCGTGCAACACATGTATTATCCCTGCATACACCATGTTTAGACTGTACATATGTATAATGTACGTGTGTGCGGACAACTGGAACACTCTATTTTCTATGAAAACTTTAAACTAGTTCACACTAAATGCCGATAAGAAGGGCTACATTTGTAGCACGCGCAAAAATCGAAAAACGGCCCAACACAAGCGACTACAATTAAGGTATGCTTGTCACAAGAGTAATCAATTGGTCTTTGGGATTGTTGCTGGAAACCTGTGTCGAGACAATTATTTAACAATCCTCCGAGAGAAAGTACTGCAAGCACTTTTGAACCCTGATAGAGTTGCAGCATATTCCCAACAAGATGGTGAATTATGCTACCAAGGTGTCTAAATAAGTAATATTAAAATACAGTACCTTGGTATGTAGTATATGTAGTATATTTTAAGAATAACGTGTGGATATTTCAAAAATCTATTTTTATATTACCCAGCTCTTTCTGAGGCGATGAGTCACAGATAGGGGAAACTCCCTGCGTTTAGTTCTTACTATTCGAGTGTCTATTAGTAGCCTGACTATCACATAATTACTCCGAATCTTAAACATAAAACGCCTGAGTACACACCTATTCCAAATGTCTCAAACACAAACAGCCAGTGTAGAATGATGGAAGAGAGTCAAAGTCTAGAATTTTTCCCGGACAAGTGGTTGGAACCCGCTGTTGACACAAAAACTCCCACCCGTTTTTTATAAACTAGGTCAGCGTATTAGCAACGCCAATTAAATTTTAATTATTTGAACACCTGAGAATATCTCAAAATTCACTGTTATACGACATACAAAATGTGAAAATAATAATAGGTGCACACCAATTTCTGGACGTTTTTAGTATAACTTGAAGTTTATACGGGATGGTGTATTACTATATAGCTAACACATAATTAAATACATATTTAAGTAGTTTGTGGACAACATGAATATCGCAAATAAATGTTTTTCTCTTTCTAGTGGTTACAATACTATCTAGTAAAGCAATGCGCCTTAAGAGATAAAAAATGTCGGTAATATCCCAGGTTCCCGCGTTAAATTATTTGTTGCGATTTTTATTTAAATAAACCGCTATTTAATAAAATATTCATTTATTTTAATTATTTTTAATGTTTTTATATAACATATACATATATATTATATACTATTAAAAGTTGGCGGCTGCTTGCGGCCACGACCACACCACGATTATCAAGAATCTCCTCAATTATTAAACATATTATTATTAATATTAATTACGTTAAAATAAATGAATATTTTATTAAATAGCGGTTTATTTAAATAAAAACAGCGAAAAATAATTTGACGCGGAAAATTGGGAGATTACCGACATTTTTCAATTTGACAGGAAACTCACAGGCTTCACAGACGGCGGTCTGGTCTTGCGGCAGAAGGGCTGGAGCACAACGGCGAAGTCGTCCTTGTCGTCATAGCGACCGGAATCAACGATCTCTGAGGCGGCTTCTTGGAGGGATTGGGTGTACTTCTCGACCTCGGGCCGAGGACGGGTCGCAGCACACTTGCACCAGAATGTCCTGATAAGCGAGAGGCCAGTTGGGTGGGAGGGAGGTTGGGTTAATCATCCTAAATATTTACAATTGAAATAATGTACGTGACTAATCAACTATCAGAAACAGCGCTAGTGTTTCACTTAACAACGAGGTATCGTTATTTCTGTTTCACTATTAACATGGCTCTCTTTTTCTTGAAATAGCGATCTCGCTCAAATATAATCATTATTTTATTGGCAGCGCTTTTGTCAACCAATCACAATCAAAATAGATAAACTGTCAAATCTATATATATTACTCTTTTATTATGTCATCATCCCTTTAATCTAAGGGATTATCCATGTCTCTAAATACGTCTTCAAAATAATCAAAATCGAGGAGAGTCATCGAATACTTGAATATTCATGTTTTAATTTATAATATATATATATATGTACATATTTCGTGTAATACATGTTATTTATTAAATTTACACATTGCATCTTACAACAACCAATGAAAACATCTTTGAGAGCGAAGCATCGGTAATAATTGCAATTTGAACGAGACCTCGCTAAATTAGCGACCTTGCTTATTTCTTTGTGAAACTCTATTACCGTTGACTTATCGATTAACATTTTACCAGGCGGGTGAGCGATTCGCCCCCCAGTTCCCCTCTCTTCTGTTTTTGCTGGCATTTGTTATTGAACAATTTGAGTATAGTAAGCCTTCGTACTGACTTCTCTTAAAATGAAGTTTACTAATTTTAGCGCTATATTCACTACTGGCCAACCTTATAGGATGGTCACGTGACTATATTCACTACTGGCCAACCTTATAGGATGGTCACGTGACTATATTCACTGCTGGCCAACCTTATAGGATGGCCACGTGACCGGCTTGGTAAAAAATTCCTTTTATGTAAAATAAAAATTAAAATCTTTAAATTTTTAAAATCAATAAATTTGTTTTCTTATTCGGATACTTTATAAAGAAAATTATTCTTTATATAATATACCAAAATATTTGTAATAAATTGCTATTTTTGTAACAAAAATAGGTTTTCGAATTTTTTTCAAAACTTTATTTTAATTTAATTTTTTCTTATAATATATATAAATATATTTTTTCAATATAATGTGTTACAAAACATTCTCGCTTACCTATATGCCAAGTTTCAAAACCCTACTTTGCCAGGAAGTTTGAAAATTATAGGGAAAGATCGAACCCCCTTTTCGAAAACGCTTTGAAAAACTCAACTATTTAAACTGCAGACATATCCCATAGGAACTAAACTAGACGCCTCTGAAGCGCAATTTCTCTTGCGTGTGTACTTTAATTGGTTGAAATCGTTTACCTAAACACCGCGAAATTTAAATATATAAATTGACGTGATTTGATTGGTTTAGGTTCTACATAAATTGCGCGGCATTCACGCTAACAATATTAGCCAATGATATCGTTTTGGGTGGATAAACCATGACACTCACGAGAGGAGTAGTCTGCACTTGGTACCCTGGAGTTTGAGGTCTGCAACGGCGCTGGCGTCAACAACTTCAATGAGATTGACGAAGGTTCGTGGCAGCTTCTCCTGGAGGAAGTCCAGAGCCTCCATGATGTGCGACTTATAGAGATCAACTCCGTGTCGGAAAGGGTCTTTGCAGTACTCACAGATGTCATTTCCTCCAATGAAGAGGTTGACAATCTTCCAGTCCAAGTGGAAGTTGATGGCTGTGTGGAAAGACCGGTGTGGAAGGCTCTCATCGATTAATCGATCGTAATGTAAAAATGACCACTAAAAAGTAATATTTGTTTATATCTTATATAATCCAAAATATTCTCATCGAAATTTACAGAAATAAAAATACTACTTCAAATACTACTGACAAGTAATAGTAAATTCAAACGATTTTTTTTTATTATTTCTCTCAAGAAATTTATAAACATAAATAATTGTAACACTGAAATATGATATAAAGGCGTGAATAGTATTACATTAATTTAAACTATTTTTTGACAATCAAATTAAATAATACTCTTAGAAAAAGAAAAAAAACTCTATTATGAAATCATGACGGTTTTGACACTAAGAAAAAACTTGGAATTATACATTTTCTCCAATATGACGATTCAATAACTCACTGTTGTCATCTTGAATTCGTTTGACTAGTTTTCGAGCTTGATAGGGCATGTCCCTGAAAAAGAAAAATGATAATCTCGACTTAAATGATAAGTTTAATATGCGTAGTGTGCGTCGGAATCAATTATAAAATAACTAGTCAATTCAATCCCAATTTACAATATATCTGCTAATTAGCTTTATGGTTTATTTATCAACATATAGCTTAGCAACTTAACTGATGTCAAACATTCTCGAGTTACATTAACCTTTGTTAAAGTTATTTCCATTTCAAGGAACAGAGTCAAAATATTCGGCTCAGTGGTAATTCATGAACAAGCTGGTTTTATTATTGATTGTTGAAATGTATATACCATTGATTTAATTCAAAATTCGACTTATAAATAGTTTCTTATGGACCTTATAAATAATATTTTATTAATTCACACTGATAGGTGTTACCTTTGAGTCAAGAGTATAATTAATCCATCGGGGAATCTAACCATTTATACTATCATTCTGTACCAAAATTTGATGGTTGCCTTTTTCAGCATATTTCAAATATAACAATTAAACAAGAAAACCGAAAATACTGCAAATAAATGTTATTAATACTCGAGCTTTCAGGGATCAACGGAGATGGGTTAATATAATGACTACAACCAATTAACTCATACGCGATAAATCTTATTATAATTCTGTACCAATTTCAAATAAGTAATGATAAGTAATGATCAAGGAATGATCAAGGAATGATCAAGTAATGATTATGTAGTGATCAAGTAATGATCAAGCAGTGATCAAGTAGTGATCAAGTAATGATCAAGTAATGATCAAGTAATGATCAAGTAATGATCAAGGAATTATCAAGTAATGATCAAGGAATGATCAGGAATGATCAAGTAGTGTCTGTACAGCAAGTGCGAACGTACTCGGCCTTGTCACCCACGACAGCCACATTGAGATGGGCGTTGATTCCATCGGGGCCGCTGATTCCAGTTGAAAATCCTCTCAGTTGGGGGGAGAACTTCTTCAGGATGTCTGTGTGAAAGAAAATACTTCGGCTTAGTCAAATGATTAAACACGCCATCTCTAGCTAACTCCCCTCTCTACCTTACTTAGGGCCTGGGGACTTTGGGCCTAACCTTTCATTGCCTGTAAGTCATACAACTAATATAGCGCAAGATTCACTTTTGTCTACTCAAAGATGTGGTTTTGCGACTATGTCCAATAAATATTCATTTCATATATTATGTATAGAATATAAAAACCCTCTCAAAATCGATAGAATTCTAATTGGGGTGCTCAATATTTCCACGCAATATATCATAAAATACGTTACCTTTATGTGGCCATTATTACAAAACAGCAACGTTATGCTATGCTGATAAGTCTACTCTATACAAGGATCTTAATTAGTGAAGTCTCTTAATCAGTTGGAGTTAAAGAGACACGCATTTTCAAAAATAGCATTAACTAAAAATAGGCCAATCTGTTGATTTCTCAGTCAATTACTTTTTTAGTAAGGCAATTAATTGTTGCTTTATTATTTTAATATATTTTATTAACAGGATTCTGCGTATTTCATGTGCTAATTGTGGTATTTAGCGACATATATATATACAATTTTAACCTTTCTATAATGTTAGTACACGCTGCTTCTTAAACTTAAAATTCTATAACATCTCATATCTTGTATTAAGCTGGCATTATAGTAACTTTTCAAATCGTCAACTGTTTTTTCAAAGATAAATAGAATACAAAAAGTAAGTAATTAAAAAGCCCTAAAAAATAGTCAATGCTGCTTTTGACTTCAGGAATCGATATTAATCACACTAATAATATAGGCTACTGATGATTATACTGCGGCTATTGCTGTATAGTATGAATGTAAATGCATATAAAAGATGTTGTTATACCTAATGTTCACGTACATGACAATAGTGTTCGTTCATCTAATGGGAAATGAAATGAAAACACAACATCACTCCGCTTTTAAATACAAAGGCTGCAAAACCGGGTATCAAAGATATATATGGTTACTCTAAACATTATACAGCTTTAAAGGAGTGAAAAATAGGTTGGAATACTCCATAATCAAACTGTTTTGTGGAGAAAATGCATTTAATTCATTCTATAATGAAAGGCTATTTTATCTGCTTCCAAAATGTATTATTAATACACTCTGAGTCATCTTTCTCATACATTTTCCCTCTTCCGTTATACTGCAATAATGACACTTAACATCGATATATAACCGTTATTTAAACAATATAAATGCATACTATATTGGCTAATCGATATAGCGCTGTATTCACGGCTGTATTAACTTCAACTAAATATTCTATAATATTCTATAATAGGCATACGTCTTGGTTATTATATAAAGATAGCCTATTAAGCAATCCTAAACTATTATGCTATAAGGCATGGTTGTAAACACCACATGTCTCACTGGGCATGGAAGCATGCTCCTCGAGACTGCCAGCACCACCCATGGTGAAGGAGTGGCCTCGGTATTGGGTGAACATGGTGAAGAGGTACTTGGAGTAGATCCCCATACCAGCGGTCAGGGAGTCACCGATAGCTGCCACTACACGAACATCCTCTGGCCGGAGGTTATGCACTGATTGGGGAAGGGGGAGAGACATTCAAAGGTGACATTTGCAATCGTATAATAGAAAACTTCTTTCTTTATTCTGGCGATAAATTCATTTTATATGACAAATTAGGCAAGATAGTAGACTAAGTTTTCGAGGACTGCAGTGTAAATGCATTTTCTATTCACATGACATAGCAAACATTCGTAAAAGATCATTGCAAAATGATTGGTTGAATAAAATTAAATATAGTTTGAAATTAATAAATGCCTACAATTTATGAAGCTCTCGGTAAACTTGAACTTTTAGTATTGAACAATACATGCACAGGCTATAATTGCTCGAAATATAAGTGCACAAAATAAATGTCCCTTTTTTGAGAAAATAGACACACTTTAGACACACTTAAACTAATTTATCGGCCGAGCAGTAATGGAATTTAAGTGTGTTATTTTTATAATATTATGTTAAGTTATATTTGATTATTAATGCCTAAAGTGTGTCGACTTTTCTGAAGAATATGTATTTCGTAAAACGTGGTGCGCAGTTAGTTTCAATACACTTTAACGGCATTTTGTTTGATAACAAATTTGAATGATATTTTATTATTTTGCTAATCTTATCAGGTTACTACTATGAGCTAATAAATAGTAGTACAATTATTTAACCATATATTATTACAGAAAAGTGGTAAGCCTGCTTAATTTACATAATTTAAAAAGTAAATTTTCTTGACAATTTTCCAAACTTACCGGAAGTTGGAGAGGCGTGGGTTCGATTGGGATGGCATAAGAAAGGTCGCGAGGTCGAAGCGGTTTTGAACTGAAATGCACCGAGAAAAGGGGTGCATGCTACAATAATAATACATAATGTATATATTTATTTATAATGCAAGAAGGGAAAACGAAAAAGAACAAATACAAACAATTAGTTAGATGACTGAGGGTGTTAATCAATAGTTTGTGTAGTCATGTTATGTTTAAAATGTAAAACGTATTTCAACGCCTAAGACGGAGAATTGCGTACATTACAATTCAAAGAAATGCCTTATGGAGTTGCAGAAATATTTGAGAGAAGAAAATAAACTGATCTATGTTGTTCTGAAAAGAATGGCCTTCTTGATATACTATAATTGTGCACCAATAAGAGGCGGTCACGTGACCATAACTAGAACTGTACTGTTTTGTCAAACGTCAGCAAATCATACTATATATTGTTAAAAAATGCATATATTTCTTAAAAAGGATTATTGATTCGCGTATTAATTAATTTTCAATAATATACCGCGTTTTCTCGCTAAATATATGAAAAAATACAATTTTCCAGATTTTTAAACGGAGTATGTTAAAAAACATGTTCATCAAACTCAACTCAAATTGAGAAATTCAATAATACAAGCCTATTGAGTCACATGACATAAGAATTGTGAAGGTATGTTGGCTTACCTGGGTATCGTCGGCGTAGTTTTGAAGAAACGATTGAATTTCTTTTTCATTCAACTCCTGACCTAAAGTGGATTAAGAATTCAAAGTCAATGTTTATATTTCTTTGTAGAATAAACAATTCGAACAAGACTAAAGTACGATAATATGCTGATATATTAGTTCTTAAAGTTAGATTAATCCATTAAGCTATGTTGTTAAATGCGTATTTAAGATTATATTCTTTTTAAAATTGAATCTGTTAATACATATAATTAAAGTAGTTTGCCAGAAGCGTTCCTCTATTTTATGGAGCTCATCAGTGACATGCAAAGTATCGAACCGGGGTCCTCAGGACTACAGTGCGAGCACCTAGGTAACCGCTTAACCACCGGAGCTCGGTCGATTGGCATGGACAACTATCTAACAGTTACGGCAAGTCTGTAATTCAATTAACTACATTTGAATTATAATCTAAATCAATAACAAGACTTAACGTTGTTTGCCTTCAACAACAGCCTCCTTTTAACGACTCAGATCATATTATATGATGTTTCAACCATAGAAATGAGAGTTAGATAGAAGTGACACGACTATGTTGACTCATCGAAATTCAGTCTGCAAGCATCGACCGCCCCAAGACGGGTAAATTCCAAAGTTATTCATAGACCAACACGTTTAATATGCAAAATTGGGACGAATGTACCATGATTCCGCACAGTTTTCTTAGCTGAGAAATAATTTTAGTAAAATGTTATATCATTCGAAAGATAAAGATTTACATTTTGCAAATATGTAAACGGAAAACCCGTAGCTTCTATTAAATTTAAACCAGCTTACTGTAGTTGTTTCCTTAGATTTTCCGCAGCTTTATGATTGGATGTCAGTTGTCACTCCTTAGCTGAAGTTGCCTACTATTTAGGCTTGTTTTATCGCTTCTATAAACTCCAGTTCCTATGGGTTCAACACACTCACAATATCTCAAAAACGGATAATTTTGTGCGTAATTCTACGTAATGGTGCACACTGCTATCTTGGATAAATGGGATAGGAAGGATGTCCTAAAACCAATACAACGTTTATTCGTGCAGTTGGTTTAAGTTTTGATAATGCCTCGTTAAGATAAACTCAAAAACAGGGAGTATTTAGTATTTGAAAATTGTTTATTTAACACTCGCCAATACCAATTTATGTAGTGCTGTTACATTGGCTTGTCTCATGCATTGAGTTTACATTTATATCAATAATTTGTTTTAGCTGTTAAATCGAATGCATGAATAATTTCTCATTGATTTATTTTCAATTTATTAATTTCTATTAATTAAATCAGTTATTATTAATTATAGCGTACGATTCTTTGTGTAATCCTTTTTAGATTCTCTTAAGTTGACGAGAAGAAGCATAATATTTCGAGCTACATAGAACTGTTAGGTGAACTATGCGTCCTCAGTATTATGCCTCAATTGCACTATAGTAACTTTATAGATTCTCGTTTCGACAACAACCAAATACACATCTTTCGTGTAAATAAGATTGCAGCTGAGACTTATCCCACTGCGTCAAATAAGAAAACCTCTAATTGTACTCAAATCAAACTCACCGTGGATTAGTCCGACCACCGACAGGACCAGTAATGCGACCTTGAAAACCAAAAATAGAGCCATATTTGGATATGGCTGAGATCTCTCTGTAATAAATTCTAGCAATCCAAAGTATAAGTATTTTGTACACCACAGCGCTCCCCTTATATAGTAAGTATAGAGCATGCGTCAAGTCCTCAGACACACCTATGTCTTGGATAAACAGACACTTAGGGTGCTGAGGTGAGAGGTGTGAGGTCTGCGAAAGAGTCATCTGGTCATGCGGAGTTACACCCCCCGACTGGTAAGCACACTGGGGTCGCAGTAATGGACGCAAAGCCGCATGTGTAAGGGCATGCTAGCGGTTGAGCTGGTGCGAAATGCAAGTTGAGAATTGGGGCATCTGCTACTGCCGTTAGGTTATCTAAATGTACGATTGACGAAGGTTGTGTCGATTTAGTTTTAAAGAAAACAAAACCACATGTGTTTGGTCTCATTTCTCGACAACCTGTTCTATTTTATGCTACTGGACAAAAACATGTTAGAGAGAAAAATATGGCGAATTCATGCTGACAACGAGGCTCTTTATAATTAATGGTTTTTGGTGTACTTTAATAGTTTGTTGACCATTGTTAATAGTTAATTGAAAATGTGTGTAAATTAATTTAATACTGCAACTGATATCTGCACGCTTAAAGCCGCTACTGTTTAATGTATGCAATACTTACAATTTTATGTGGTAACATGTAATGGTCATTAACTTGTCTTGAACGATTCAAAATAATATACGATATTAAAATTTTCAATTAACAATTTGAAATATAACCTGTTTATATTTTATTTGCGATCAAGAAATGCAATTAACGATTAATAAAACAGTTGATATTTCTAATTAAATGAAATTTAATGCATGTATTTGGCCTGAAAGGTATAATCAAAAACAGGATACAGGAATTAGTATTCTCAATCTAACGATGACGATTTGTGTACAGTTTTATGTACAAATCAAAAGAGTGCATAAATGATATTACCGTTAAATTATTAAATTGAAACTGCGTCACCAAATTTGCCTTTATAATAATTGAAATGATTTTAACTACGAGGTCTGATGATATAATTTTCCAGCTCACAAATATAGTATCACACAAAAAAGGAAGGACTGTTACCAATATGCTGTGGAAGTAACACAATTGTCGAGTGGGATTTTAATTTGAATGGGTATACTAATGGCATAAATCACATAAATAATTTATAGAATATCAGTTAAGTGGTACCGCTGAATTTATGTCTATATTTACTCTTTAAAACAGATTTACAAGACTGGGGAGTTGTGCCATTGTTATATCTAACAATGGATTAATTATTATCTTCAGCAGACCCATTTTGAACGAAAATAATAAATGTGAAGTGGATATTAAAACAGTAAAACGTAGGAAATAAATATTGGTAATAATAATCCGCACAAGCCATTCTAAGAGCAGCGCCATGGGAGACTACTACGTGGGATGCAAAGCATCATTCCTTCTAGTGGGTCTCCTTCTTTTGGTCAGCTGGGTCCACACGACCGAAACCACTTCAATTCTGATGTTAGCATCGAATAGAAGAAGCTACTCAATAGAGCTCAATTATTTTGACACTGATGGAATTTCATTGGAAGTTCTTGAAACGAACTACCGTGGCATTTACCGGCAGATGCGACGATATATTCATTCGCCAGAAGCCAAGACTCCGGACTCACATGGCAACAGGAGCACTGTAGTTACACAAGAATGGGAAAAAAATTCTTCAATCCCTTTTCTGGATATTCTGATCACCATTTTGGTTTTGGTTTGAAAGTTAAGGTTTTTCGTAAACCTACCTATTTTAATGGCTATTTACAGTTTTTCTCTTTCCATTCTTCTAAGATTAAAACTTGTGTGTCCTTAAAAGGCCTTTTTCCTCCGGAAAACAAGCAAAAACTTTTTATCTTTTCCCTTCGTTTTTATTCTCGATTTTCATTTTAACTCCAGTTAAGCGAACTCTTTTTATTCTAAACTTACATTTAAATATACCAATAATTTAAAATCCAATCTAGTTTCCAACACGCGTAAATCTTCCCTTAACTCTCTGGTGTTTATCCGATTAATTGTAATAAATCTAATAAATTCTATGTAGGTGAAACCGGTAGATATTTAAATATCCGTACTAAAGAACATAACAACGCGAATTCTCATTGTAACATTTCTAGTGCGTTATTTAAGGTGGCATTTGAATTTAAACCTTTAACAAAGCGCTGAAACCTTTTTAATTACAAAAAGCAGTTTTTGATGAGAGTTTCAATTTAATAGTTGAACGGTAATATTATTCCATCCAGGTGGCATTTGGATTTGTTATTTGCTATGACATCAAAACTGCAAATAAATCGTTCTAGTCAGATTAAGTAGAATTATACCTGTATCATGATTTTAAATATTACCTTTCTCAAACGATAATACAAAATGTTATTTAATTCGAAAATCAATTATAGATATTGACCATAAAGTGCATTTCTTGATTGAAACAAAATATTTTCAGGTTACATTATAAATTGTTAATTGTAAATTTTAGGGTCGTATATGAAATTGTTCAAGACAAGCTATAATGACCAGAAAATAAGCACTTTAAGACATCACATTGCAGTTTTATGCATACATTAAACAGTCTCGGCTTTAAGCTTGCAGTTATCAGTACAGTTCAATTAAATTAACTATTCATTGTTCAACGAAATCATAAAGTACAGAAAATGTCATAAATTATAAAGAGTCAATCAAATGATTTTGTCTGTCCAGTGCAGTGGCATAAAATAGAACAGTTTGTCGAGCAACAACACCATGCAGACATGCAGCTGATTTTCCCGAGCTGTTTGCCCAATGCCTGAGATGTCTGCAGCTTTAAATACTCATTCCTTCTGAGTGTCTCAAGAATCACATAAATATCGTGCTTTGTCACTTCCATGCTTCAAATAAATATCCGGAATACTGAATCTAGCTGCATACGCTATTCCAATAAAAAAAAACATTTTCCGTAGATTTCCAATTGAATGGATTTATTAATTGCAGGATTTTAATATTTACAGGGATATCTAAAAGTATATTTTATCCACTGTAAATATTTTTGACTAAAATGTTTACGCAGCAGTTTTTTAAGTGTTTTTTATTTGTTTATCATATAACTATCAATTCTTCTCTACGATATTGCGATTGTGCCAGGGATGTGGGCTGCAGTGAGAAAACCAACAAGGTCGAAACAATGGCATGTCAAGCTGTCCCCGTGCTGCTAGTATAACACAATCATTTACTCAGTTTTACTGTTCTAACTAATCATAAGTTGATAAAACAGCAGTCAAAATCTATTCCTTTAACCAGAAAGAAGGGGAAAATATAAAGAGAAAAACAAAAAGAGAGAAAGAAAGGGTAACTATACAACAAGATGACTAACAAAAAAAGGTAGCACCAAAGGTATAGAAGAATGACTGCTTCTGGAGAGAAGAGTAAAAAACATCCTAGAGTAATTTACAATACAGCAAACTATAGGAAATAAGAAGTTTTTAAAGTTGTGCCTGTGGTTGCTACATGTTAAAAGAAACCGAAATCCAGGACGCAAAACCAAAACAGACCAAAAGAAAAGATGACAATACAATGATGCAGTAGAAGAAGAATAATAAGGTGCGGGACTTAGGACCCTCAGCGGTGTGTTTAACCGGTTTAATAGCGCGCTACCGTCACACTTCCCT
>JAYRBW010139623.1:0-15220 GCA_036023295.1 Invenusta paracnida | reverse complement strand
GGAGTCCGTCGGCGAGGACCACCCGATACATATTTTACTTAAAAAAAAATTTTTTTTTATTAAAACCTAATTTTAATAATTTCAGCTAAACATACTACAATAATAAGATGATTTAGTCATTAAAAAAAAACTTAAAATAATATATTATGAAAAGAAAAGAATCTCGATTTTTATATAGTTTTTTCCATATTAACATGTATTTATTTTAAAAACATGTATAAAAAATTTTAGAACAAAAAATTAAAAAAAATTTCATGAGAAACATAGATAACATATTGGTCTATTTACATACAAATTTATAGGACATTATACCTATGGGAAGTGTGATTTTGGAGGGGGCGGGGGGCCGAATAAGCCCCCCCCCCCGGTTCTGGGACGCGAAAAAAACCCGGTTCAGATAGGGTTAAACAAACCGGCACGATACGCTACAGACAGTACAGGTCTGTTTACAATCTCGTTTCAGTTCAGTTCAGTTCAGTTCAGTTCAGTTGATTTTAAAACGTTAGACGATAGCTCGATATCGCACCGGGGAAGCAGATGACTACATCCTAAAAATTTGCTAGTCAAACTAATTTTAAGTGAAACGCGTTCAAACTCAGTCAATTTTCGGTTAAAGATGGTTCAAACTCGCTTACATAAAATATAAAAAAATCATACAAATCGTGCTATAGTTAGAGGTCATATCTATAAGGAAAGACATTAACTATCTTAAATATAGAATTATATGACAGTAATTCTATTACATACCTATACATGTATATTCAAAATGATTCTGTGCATAAATTTATCTACATATATTATTCTTAAAGATGTAGGATGCACATATATGAATTTAACCAGTGATATATTTTAGCAACGTTTCAACCATTTCTTCTACGTAGAAAATGAACACTGTGGATGTACATTAAGGTTACATCCACTATGATTCTGATGATACTCATACACCAATAAATTTAAGGTCTGTTCTGACAACCAGCTGAACATTATTTTTTGATCAAATGAGATGTTGAATTCGCTATAATTCGAATAGCATGGGCAGCTCTTCTATAGCTATAACTCATCAGCTAATAAAAAATAGCTGCTATCGCGCAATAATAAGAATAAAAATAATGGTAAACTACGAGTTAGAAGAATTATAGTTAACAATTAAAATTCCCGTAGGTCACGTCTATAACTAAATAAAATCAATTTTGCGTGTATTATTAGTATAATAATTATAAAATCTTTAAACCAATTGAATGTGTGAACTCAAATTTCAGTTAGAAAAGTTTAACGACCTACTCGTTAGACCAATTTTCTATCTTAATATATAGAGAGAATTTCTAGAAAATCAGTATTGCTATCGTCAAACCAATTTTAAGCGCGTTCAAACTTAGCCAACCCGGTTTGACTTTCAGTTACTGCAATTCCAGTCACTTTTCCTCGCGGCACCGATGTTTAAACCGTTTGGAAAATTGAGCTCACACTTTCAATTCGATTAGAAAAGTAGGTAATCTCTCGTAATTTTATTGGAGGAATGATGAATTTAGTAGTAAGCTGTTTTTTATAAACTCAACTGAAGCGAACAGAGCTGAGCTGAACTGAGCTGAAACGAGATTGTGAACAGATCTAGTGTGGCACCAACACCAATCCCAACAGACTACAGGAAACAGATTCCCTTCACTGGCAAAAGACATATTTTGGGAACTTCTATGGCTTGGATCATTGTCGGTGCTATCTAGAGATTTAATTCTTTCTCAAGTTTAAACCTCGGTGGCAATTCTTAAGACTGTCTATACTGTCTTTTGAAAGTGAGTTGAGAAGGAATCTGTTTGCTGTGGTCTGTTGGGACAGGTGCTACACTGATACTTTGTCTGATTTATGGCGGTCCTGTTAGCTTAAGGTGAGAGCTTCCTATAAGAATAAGGAGTTAGCCATTTTATCTTTAGTTAATTTGATGAAATTTATGCAATATATTCTTCGTATGCAATTTTAAAGTACAAATTATACTATTTAATTTAATTTAATCCTATAATTTCGTCGTATGCAATTTTAGAGTGCAATATTATATTAATTTATTTGATATTATTTAAAAAAAAGAGGATTGTTTGTATTAGTCTGAATCGTGATAATTAATATGCGTGATAACAAATTATGCTTTGACAATGTTTCCCAATCAATAAAATATTATTAATAATACTTACAGCCAAACCACATAGTTTAACTATTGATAACAATTTTGTACTCTGGCTAATAGTCGCGACACATGTTTGATATATATATTGATATAAAAAACAAAAGCTAATCAGTCACAGCAACCCGTCAACTTAAGCGAAGGTGTTTGATACAACACAACTTATAATAATTATAATTAAATGGTGTGCCAGTTGACGAATTGAAGTGTTAACATTAAAACAAAAAATAATATATTTCTCTTTTTTTATATAATATAAACAAATATTATAAGCAAAATAACCACAATATAATTTTGGATTTATCATAAATTTACTATATAATCGAATTAATTGATTCAAAATTCTTATTTAATCAAGATATTAATTACTATACGCTTTCATATATTTTGAACTGCAATTATATAATAACTGCAAGTTTAATATTATTTATAAAGTCAATTTAAAACGCCATAACAAAAATGTTAAAAATCAATCAATTAGTCATTTCAGTTTATAAAGATTTAACAACTAAACCATACATTTTAAATTCAATTCAATAATTTATAATATAACCCAGAAATGTCTTACAGCTTTATTTTCCTTATTTTGCAGAAAATATGTAAATTGTCAGTTTTGACAATATCTTTAAATAGGAACAAAATTAATTAGTCATAAATATAAGGTTTCTGAATAAAAAGATAAGATGGTAGAAATTCTATTTTAAAGAGCTCTTTTTTTGAGAAGATTAGGTAATTAATATGTTAGAATATATTTGTAATATAAAGTGATATGTATGAACACACATATACATTGAATGCTATTATTTCTAAACAACAATTTATATCCACTGGAATGGATTGACTTAGCGATTAAACAAAAAAAATGCCCCTGATTAAAAATTTTATATTTTTGTGAATGGTTTATATATAACATTTTTAAAGTAAATATTATTTCCACAGCATAGAATAGAGATTAGCAGCGAGAAAATTAAAGTTACTTAAAAATTGTCTGCCAAAAATGAAAACATATATTTTTAGACTATTTTTGAAAAAATGTTGAACTATATATATTATGTATGCATCTATTTATTTAAAAACACAATTTCAATTAACATTTGACAATTGATTGATAAAATGTGTATTAATAAAGCATTAACAAATAATAATAATAACCTACACATATTCAAGTTAGAGTGCCTTTTACACATATTATACATACTCAGTTATTATATACCTATTCTTAATAGGTTTATATATACATTTATATAATAAATTTATTATAATACATACTAAACCTACGGTAGTAGGTTGTTATAGCTCATGCGAGCAACCTACGTACAGCAAGGTATATTAGAATACCACATGAAAGGCCATTTTTAAACAGTTATCATTTAAAATTATTTTATATTTTGAAATGATATAACTTTTATTGTGTTGCGCTACCAACAATTAATAAGCTTGCCAATTTTCATCTTCATAACTATTATAGAACCCGAGATATTTAGGTGCAAAATACGACTTTTTCGTAATTCTTCTTATTCTTCTTATTCTTCTTATTTTTCAGACCCAATTTATAACACCCCTTAACTTTAAGCGACTTTTATGAAATTTTGAACATATATTGGAAATGTCCCGGAGATGAGTAAAACAATATTTTTACTTAGCAACAGTTGCTAGGGCCTAGATTTTGTATAGCAACCATTGTTTCCTATCTAATACGTTATAAATTGCTCCTTTTAGCGTAAAATAGACAGCTACCTATGTATTTTGCATGAACAAAATTTATATTGTTAGAATCGCCGTGAAAAACTAAATAAAAAATGTGTTCATAAAAAAATTGGAATATAAATTATAAGTCAAATATGGCAAAAAGTGTGTTAGCTCAACCTATAAAACAAATAAAATATCCGTTAAATGTGTTAGCTCTTTAGTTAATAATATTGAACTTAAGCTAACTACGTTTATATTATTAAAAAAATGATTAAGTATATTCGTGCCATTATAATATGTTTATTAATAGAAATATCAAAAGTTAAATTGTTGAATACAAAAAATTAATAGAAAACACATTAAATTGAATAAAGTTATACAATTACAAAAATACTTGGCAAAATGCTTTTAGTATAATAGTTTTTTTAAGTAGTTAGCTCAAGTCCAATATTAATAACTAAACAGATAATACAGTTAACGGATATTTCATTTCTTTTATGGGTTGAGCGAATTTTTTTTGCCATTTTTAGCTTATATTTTTATAATTATATACATAGTATCACTCGAAATAATGACACGTTATTCAAATGAATACGATTTGATATTTAGTCTAATTGTTTTTATATATGATATATCTATAATGTTATAATAAATCGCTTATTTGTTACTCATATTTAAGATCAATAGGTTATTGACTGTACACATATTAGAAAATCTCCACTTAAAGTAGAGTAACCAAACTAATAACTAGATTACACATATGTATTTTAAATGGATATTTATTTGAGTTACTTATAATTATGCAAATATTTAAATTCAATTTAACTATGCAGATATAAATAATGTCAGAAAAATACAAGTGAAATATTTGTGTGTGTGTATTACGTATTTCTCATAATGCAAAGTCATTTATTTATACAACGTTTTTAGTAAATATTAAGTTTGAGTAATTAATTAACAGTCACAATTCCATAATCGTACTATGTTAAATTAGTAAAAATCATTTAAAAATACTAACGATAATTAATTTAACAAAACTAATTTAGTTACATGTTTACCGTTTCACAAAATTTTTTATTCAATTAATTGTATTTGTTTCAATCTGTATTTCGAATTAACAAATTTTATTCAATAAAAATGTTATGAAATCAAATAGGTTTTTTCAAATATCTCGTTTTTTAGGGGTTTTTTATCTCGTTATCAAACAATATAATCATTGATTTTATATACACATAAGACTCAGTTTTAGACAAGTGACTCTTTAAAAGAAATAGTGACTCCCACAGCTACTAACAATATTTCCTTTATATATTCTTTTAAACTAGTAAAATTAATATTGTTACAGATGTAATCAGCCCAGAACGTACCTGAATTGCATTGGTAACATTCCACGCGGCTTGCCATTCTGTAATCTTGTCCTTCGACTGACCATCTCCATTTAGTTCCTCATCCTCAATCGTCTCATCTCCAAGTTTGATGGGCGTCGGCGGTGGTTCTCCTCCCTCTCCGTAGTAGCTCTCCCCAGCGCCACCGGTGGTACTGTACTCCACCGGTGCGGCAGAATAACCACCAGTACCACCGCTACCAGTTGAAAACCCATTCCCCGCGTCCTGTAAGCCCGAACCTAGGCTCGAGTCCTGATGATATTCAGTCCCATCGAGGCTCTCCTTACGAACTCCAAAGCGGACGAAGTTGACCTTTTCATCTGCCGGGTGTGGTCGAGGGATCCAGTCCCGAACTTTCCGGACCCCATCACCTAGGTGATGGAGCAGTGGTACCACTTGACGTCGAACGGAGCCCATTTTTAACAAACAGGCAGGTTGTCAAATTGCCGAAAAAGTGTAAAATCGCGGAAACTATTAGATTCTAATTTAATAAAATAGGTAACTATAACTAGCTAGTAACTAATTGTATTAGGAAAGTTAAGCTTTCAAAATTATACCGTTTAAGTATTTGTTTTTTTATTTTACAATTTTACAACTTTTAGAAACAAAAAAACGCTCAATTATTAAATTAAAATTTAATTAACCAAAAATATTCTATTCAACGTAAGCCGTATAAAAAGAAATATATTTGTTTACTGGGTTGTCAAATTTTCGCGTAATGATAAGCGTTACTCTCGTTTTGTTAGCAACTTAAATGTTGCCGTCGTCTGTAGCCGGTAGTACGCTGCAGTTGTTTCCTATGCATTTCAATCCTATCAGAAGGAGCGATTTTGGTTGAGAAAATCGAGTAGAAATTCAATTCTACCAATAGATCGCAGCGTTCAATAAAGAAAATTATTCCACATTGGAAATGAGACAACCAAATGGATTTAAATAATAATTGTTGACAGATTGTTAGTTAAGAAATACTGACTAGTTAAAAAAATCTTTATAGCTGTTTATTAGTTTAATTTCCGCTTGTTAGTAATTTAGATGTTTGCAAGAAACATTAGTATTAATTTGTTTTAGTTTATTATAAATTTAAAACGGAATACGATTTCAATTTTTATACAATTTTACTATTTACATTTTAAATTTTATTTTTTATTGTGACATACAATTGATGTTTATTTTTTAAGTTTAAGTAACTATTATTTTTTACTATATTGTGTATACATAAGAATTCCAAATTAAAAAAAATTTAACCAAAAAGTTCACTATCATTTAATCGTTATGTAAAAAATAATGATAGAAAGAAAGATATAGATAGAAACTTAATAAATTAAATATATTTTATTTATTTATAAAAAAATAAAAATAATAATATTAAATAATTTATTTTTTAAGTATATAGGCTGCTTTAAATTTTAGGTTGCATCTAATGAAAGAATTTTATTCATAACATTTTGTTTTCAGAAACCTAAAGTGTATTTACTACTCGATGGCTCAATTCTGATGGGATTCACGGCATGCCGATCGCTTGGGAAGTAGGTTGTCCTTAATGGTGCTACAATATGGAGGGAGCACGAGAATGTCAAGCCTTTCTAAGGTGTATTCTAGTTCATTTTTATGGCTTTAATAAAATGGCAGCTTTACATGTTCTAGAAATCTACTATTAAATAACTCATTAATGAGTATTAAAAAAGTATATTTGGTTTAAAAAAACCGATGTATTATTTGTTTATTATAATCAATAAAATAGTAACAGGTGGTTTCTGATTTAAATTTGAATATAAAATATTAAAAATGAATAGTGGAGAAAATTTCTAATGCTATTAACCCCTATTCGAGTAAATACAATGTAGTTTAATAATGATAATATACTAAAAGTAACAATTGTATATCATTAATTTATACCCTAATCAAGTTTAATATAATTTAATATTAAACGTACAATAAAATGATTTCAAAGAACGGACGAAATATACTTAATACAATTTTCTATCATGTTAATCTATTATTTTTTTCGTTAAATGTTGTGTTTAATTTTTACAAATGAAGTATTCATGTTTACCACATGATTAGTTACCCTCTAGTATAGATTCCCTCTGATTAGTTAAAAAACAAAAATGTTTTCTGTTAGGAAATATAGGATGAAGACCACATAGAAAAATAAATTGAATTTTTACTAATAAAATTGTTTTAAATTTCTAAGCGGTCTTTATTCTATTCATAATGCACTTTATAATGACACAGTTGCTTTGTTATTCAACATCCCTTCTATAGTTTATTTCTTTAATAGAAAAGTCTATATTTTGTTGGTTATTTGAGTTGAAGGTGAATCCTCCCTCTTCCTCCATCTTTTTTAATTCTTCTACTATTCCAACTGCGCTGTGATGTTTAATTAGACAGAGCACCACAAACTGTCTCACCGCAGTTTAACGTATCTCCTCCCAATTGGGAATACTTGTTGGCGCGTCAGAAGATTCATTAAAAATTGAGATCTTTGACAGCCGAAAATCGCCGATTGAAGGCCAGAGGCATGACAGGAAGAGAAAACTGGTGGAACATTGAGGAAATAAGACTTTGGCAGTTTCATTCGATTGTGCATCTGATCTCAATTTCCTTCCATTTTATAAACAACGAAAACAACATCGGAATATATAAATACGGTTATTTATCCAAAAGGAATGAAATACGATTCTTCACCACACGTTTAATTGAATAGAAAATTTGTTTAAAATTTTAAAATTAATTGGCTTCAGTTGGTTGACTGTATCATAGAGGAATTATTTATTCTGTTTAAGTTTATTTAGTTATCTCTTCGGACAGTTATATACAAGTCAAGCATTTTAATGTTGTACTTCTAAAAATAGTCGTATAATGGCTTAAATTGCTTATTTGATATTAAAGGATTAAATGCGTATGCTGTGAGAGTTTATATGTATATAGGTAAGTATATGCCTAAAAAATTGTATACTATAACATTGTTATTATAAAAAGAAAATTACTGGAAATTTATATATATTTATAAATGAAAAATTGAAAAATTTGTCATTTCATACTACTAACATATATATCAAGCAGCACGGTGAGAGTTGGACACCGTTGTTACAACCGTTTAAGGTCTTATCTGTGCCACACCCCTTAAACTGTTGCAGAATACAATAGCAGCATATCACCAATTTATTGAAAATAAAGCTTAGAACACACATTTCACCTTGTTCAAATATCAAGTTGTAGCTGACAAACCAACTAAACAACTGAAATAGCTGTTAACGAGGTAAGAAGCCGGAATGGTTGAGACAACTATTAATATAAAAAATGCCTGAAATTTTAAATTATAAAATAATCAATTATAATTTAACTTCTTATAGTTAACTGCGAGTTAGGTTGCTTAGTTCTTTATCAGCTATAATTTGTTCTGTAATTCGGTATGTAAATCTTGTTTACTTATTAAGTCCATTTTCAATAAATTGGCGATATGCTGCATTTGTATTGTACAGAAATGTATATATTCTTTTTCGAATACTGCATTAATTTAGCCTCTATTGATAGGCGAAATTAGACAATACTATAACTTTGATATATTATACTCATAATTTCATGAGCTGGAAAATATTAGTCAATGCCATTCTTTTTAAATTAATTTTGGAAGTGAATTGGCAATATACATATCAAAGTATAATATATATTTAACTTTCATTATTTATAGTATATTATCTTACATATGTTATTTTTTTTAAAGAGTTTTATAAAAGCATTTTCCTATTTTTCAATTAATATTAGTCTACTAACTTTAGCTTACAATATGTCAATGAACTTATTATAATTATAATATATAAATACTATTTATTTCAACTTATATGGAACTCGTCCTCTCTTAAGAATGTGTTTAATTATTATAAATAACCAACACTTAACTGTTTTATCAACTTTATCTATCTATGTTTAATTATAATGTACATATGTTATATCTATAATATCTATTTATCACTATTTAAAAGATGTTAGTTTTTATGATGGACAGAATAGTAACAGCTGCTATATATTTGCATTTTTTCCATCTGTTTCCATCTACATATATCTCACAAGGTACATCTATCAATATATACAAATTACACTTTATCAAATTAAAGGTATGCAGTTTTCGTTTTATGATTTATGATTTATCACTGATATTATCTAAAAAAATTATATAAAGGGAAACATAAAAAGATATGATTGTAAACCTAAGAAAATATATATTCTCTTTATCAGAAAAATATCAAATTGTAAGGTAAGTAAAAAGCGTTATTTAAATTGTATTTTGAAATATTTGAATGGTCTATATTTATAATAAAACTAGTTTAGTCAATTAAAGTTTTATTAGTATTTTCAAATTTTCAAATGATATTACCAAAAGTTTTATA
Source organism: Invenusta paracnida (assembly GCA_036023295.1). Taxonomy (NCBI): domain Eukaryota; kingdom Metazoa; phylum Platyhelminthes; order Proseriata; family Coelogynoporidae; genus Invenusta; species Invenusta paracnida. Next base: position 5,582 of record JAYRBW010139623.1, on the reverse strand, counting down.
TTTTAAATATATGTATATTTTATTTTGCGTTAGATTTTCATAAATACACCATTATTTTTTCATAATCAGAACAAATTTGTTATAATTATAGAACATTCTAATTTAGTTGCTTTTTATTCAAAGTTCGTATGTTCACATACTTTTATTTCAATTAAATATACACACAATGACAAACATATAGATTAATTTTAGTATAACTTAGTTAAATGTAATAAATATGTATATTCATTCAATATATTATATAGTAACTGAACATAACAATTTATATTTTAGTCATTTTAAATTAATGCATATTTAAACAATTACATGTTAGTGGGACCTATATATATATATACATATATTTAAAATCAATAAATATGCAAAATGATTTTTCTTGTGTAAAATATGTACCATAATTTGAAGAAATATAGTTAAAGAATTTAAAGGCAAACTCTGAATGAAAAAAATATATAATTACTCCAAATAAACTCCTATAAAAACTTGGCTGTTGGCATTTCACTACAATTTCTTAGTAATATCCTCTCTCTAAAACATGAAAACGCAGCCATGAACTCTGGTTGTGTTTAATAGCAGCTTAGTTATATATTTATGAAATTGCACATTGTATGTGTGAGGTGTCTATGGTTACATATTTTTAGCACTTACAAATTTTTATAATAATTTGAATTTAGAATCACTCGGATACATCCGAGAGTATCGTGACGCGTTAATTTTTTGTAAATTTAAAATTTAATTGCCATTTTGATATAAAAAATGGGTTTCTTGGGCATCAGTATCAGTATTTATAAATTCATATCAGCGTATGATATAGGTATTAAAATATATTAAATTTCGGTACTATACATACACATAGATTAGTACTTTAAATAATAGTTATGAATGTTTATACATATTTAACTATGCATTTATTAAATATTTAATAGAAAAAACTGCAACGATTAACAAAAAACTTTATTTAAATATCACGATGTTTGATTTTACATAAACACAGTTTCTTAATATTTCTAAAGGACGACATTATATATTCAATACTTTAGTTATTCACAATCCTCTTAAGAATAAGTAAATTTTTGTATTGCTTTGATAAGAATCCGTTTAAAATGTAATGGGACCGCCACGCATCGCAGGGATTTCACGAGCACCATTTTTCTGATCGCATTACTGATAATGCCCTATCCAGGTCTTAATCGAGACCATTTTTGACTGATCCTTTTTATTCAGAACCAAGAAGTTTATCTTATAAGTATATACAAACTGGATCCCATGTCCGCGAATTCCTCATCCTCATCGTTACCAACTGCTGAGTATTGTGGCAGAGAACGAAATCGGATTCGAGTTTTGCAGATGGCTTTTCGGGACCTCCACCGCGCTCTTCCATGCGTCCCACTCGACACGAAACTTTCCAAACTGGACATCCTTCGTCTGGCCCAACAGTATATCATCTATCTAACTCGACTGCTCAATGGCGCATCGGTTCACAGTTCTGAGATAGGTGCAGCAAGAGGCAATGTCAACTGCCTTGGACAGCATTTGACATGGCAGCAAAGGAGCCGCAGTGGAGAAAATGACGATTTTCGATTTGCTATAAGTTCTAAGGCAAGAATTTAATCTATTTCATAAATAATTTTTGTCCTATCTAAATGCTTCATTTTAATGGCATGCAAAGGAGTTACAATATTTCGAGTATATAATATTATTTAGGTAATTAATGAATCTGAGTGTTTTACAGAAGTCAGATTTCATAATATAGAACAATTTAATCTCTCGAGTAAATAGTAGATAGTAAAAAAACAAACCAGAACCAAAATTAAATTAAATGTTATATAGTTTATTGTCCAATCTTTCGGATACTAAGGCCAGCTTCAAGAAATATAATAAAATATCCCATCACAAAATAAGTCATATATAGCTGTATGCAATAAATTTTTAAATGTGTTACATTTATTTATATTTACATTATAATTTTTACATTACTTACCATGTGATGTGATATATATTTTTTATGCACACTAAACTATTTGATATTTAATTTTATTTGAATTTTATTTGAAATATTTAATGGAAAGTTTTTTTAATATAAAGTTTAGGTAATATATACATAACATAGTTCTATTATTGTTGAGATACTATACATTTTACTAGAAGCTTACAGTCTTTTTGTGGTTTATACACATATTTTAGATGAGTTAAAGTATTAATATTTTGAAGTATTAAAGATTAAATCTCAATAAAATATTTGTAACAATAAATAATTTATCTTCAAATGAATAAATACATTATTCATTAATAAATCCATAAATGTAATGCAAAAAGAATTAGACCTAAACTTCATTTTATTGTAAACATTATTTCTAATAAGTACATAGCACACTTAACACATTCTTGTTTTATCAATTACTTACTAACATACGTATTATGTTAATGCATGATTATTTTACATAATTTATATTAATCTTTAGAAAGAAGTCGATAAATTTACATCACTTTTTGAAATATTATCGCCAAAATTTGTATTTCATGTTTTAAGTATCAGTAGATGTCTAGCAATTCATAGTACAAAATTTCGATTTATAATAGTATTTGTAATTAATAATTAATGAATTTCGCATGTATACCAGTACTACATTATTTTTGGTTAAAGAAAACGTTTAAAAATTTAATTAATAACGATGGAGTAAGAATCAGTAAGAATGGGAAAAAGTTTTTAAATGATCCTGACTATAGTTCTCTTTTAAACTGCACTAAATACAATTTGCATCTCATTAAAATAAACTTAAAGAGATATATTTACTGATTAATTCTCAACAAACTTTAAAATTGTTCCTTCAAATTACAGTGTGGGGAAGACAGAGCATATAAAATAAAAGAGTTGTGGATTAAAAGGTGAATTATGTATCTTTTCAGCGCATAATGAACTAATTGGATAATATGAATAAATGGTTAAACTCTTGAAGAATTGCTACATATCAATTCTTCATTTAATCGATTGTAACGGGCAGCATTCAGAATGACACTGTGTACGTGATTTGTAATAATCAAGAAAATAATTCTGCAAAATGTTGCTTTATGTTGCGATACAACTTAATCGAACGCATATACATATTCTGTTTTTTTTGTTTTTGGATAACATTTAATATGATAGTACAATGTCTTCATAGATGTTCATAATGTTTAAACAAAAATTATTAAACTGAGTTTCGCCAGTTTTATTTCAAATTTTGAGACAGTTGTTGAGACAAAGGCCATAGTGGTCGTGTTAGCGATAGAATATTAAATTGTCATTTTATACGTACATATGTTTATTTCAAAGTACTATAAATGAAGTAAACAAAAATAGTTAATAAAGTATTTAATATAGAATAGACATTGCTGTTACTTGCATTCAGATAATATATAAACATAGAAAGTCAACGCTTGGTATAAAATCCGTTAAATAGTTCGATTACGAATGTAATAGTATATTATTTGTTACTTTTATATAAACACGCATATATCTTTGTATTAATAGCAACATTCAATATTCAAACCTTTAAAATATGCCATGAAATAAATAGATGTAGGTTTAATTGTATTATTTATAAAGTATCTTTCTAATTTGGAAACTATTTTAAAAATAATTAAGCCAAAAGTAAGAAAGTTTTACAATTTTTGAGTATGTTAATACCTAATTTATTTTTAATTTGTCTAGCACAAAGCCGAAAATATATCGTAAAATATGATTTACTTTGTCAAAATAGGGTTGCAATTATCATACTACTATAAATAGTATTTAGTTTTGTTACTGTAAGTTTAACATAATTAATTTGAAATTTTCATTTCTTAGAATGCTTCAAATTAAAATAAAATTGTCAATAAATTGATGAATATAATTAATTTATTATGTAGAGATTTGAATCGATTAAAAGACATGTTTGTATTTTTATAAGCATGAATACTTGCTAAATCAAGTTTCAAGTATAAATAAATAAAGAGCCGACTGTTATCGAGTCACACTCTATTGAGAAATTGTTAATATTATTTATGTTACATTTATTAATAGAAAACATGAAGAAAGCTGGTCTAAATAATAGTATACCATAATAATATAATATTATTTTGATTATTTAACTATATTATGTAACCCTTTTATTTTAAACTGTGATTTGTTTATGTCTTAGTAATAGAGTAATTTAAAATTGAACTGTCGATTATCACATTTCACATAATTTGATTTGAATTTATTTAAAAAATCGCATTGTACCTATTTCAGCATATTTATTGAAATAATTGAAATACACTGTTAATAAAAAGGTTGATAAAATAGTGAATAAAAATAAAGTTGTAGTAAATAAAATAGTGGAACAATAATTGAAATACAAATGTTGATAAAGGCTGAACGTTAATAAATATCAAAGTTATGATACCAATACAAAAGTCTCCCTTTAAAATTGTTTTAAACTTTTTTTAATTTTAATTTTTAAATAAAATTTAACTAACTGTAAAGCAGGATATTACGTTCAATAGCTGAAGGCTTTTAACTCTGAGGAAAGAATTATTAGGGGAACAGAGATTAGATTATTGTGTGCAACGGTGTCATCTCGTTTCGCCTAATGCTGTTTCGGCTAAACTCGTTTCGCCTAATGCTGTTTCGCCTAAACATGTTTCACCTAATGCTGTTTCGCTTAAACATGTTTCGCCTAAGCAAGTTTAGTCTACTAGATCTATCTCCGTTTCGACTAATAATTGAGAATATAAGCATTTATTTAATACATATAAAATGGAATTTTAAAATTAAAGATATATTATCTGTTAGACATAGAATTATGTAAAACATATAAGTAGAAATATATATACTTTTAAAATGTCAATTATAAGCTGTTAGACATATAATTATATAAAACTTATGCATAAATAAGAATATATGTATTTAAAATGTCAATTATTTCTATCTAGCTGTCTGAGAGTCTCGGCCACAGCGTTAGAGTAATGATAAACTGTTATTCCATTGTTAAGAAGACGGTTTTTCAATCGCAAAAGTCGCTCGGTGACACTTCTGTATGCGGTACGTTGCTGTGCTGGTGCGTTACCGGCCTGTACCAGGCGACTCTGCAACAAAGAAGTTACAACGAAATTATCTAAGAAGAGCAGCAAGTTTGGATTGAGCAACAGTGCTCAACTGAAGCTTGCTGCTCTTCTTAGATAATTTCGATGAATCAAAGCATGTTGATTTACTTCACAACTAACACGAATTAATGATAACAATTTTAGTCCAAACGAAACAATTACAATAGTTGGATCGCTACAAACTACACTCACACAATATTACGTAATCTTGAGCGGCATGAACAATAGTTAGGCGAAACAGTATTAGGCGAAACGCTATGTAAGCTGTTCAACGATACATTGATCTTTTTAAGCGGATTACATAATATAATTAGCGTAATACAATAGTTACGTAATTGCGTAATACAATCGATATGTTCACGAACTATCTTACATTCGTTTTAGCCTATATACAGGGTGGAACAAAAGTTAGTATACTCTCAATAGTAAAATATATGAAGTGAATAATTTAGTTCCATAATTGTTTATAGGGGGTTAAA
>JAYRBW010139612.1:0-15221 GCA_036023295.1 Invenusta paracnida | reverse complement strand
GAGTTCTATAAAATAAAAGATTTAAAATTCTGGAATAGACATTAAAAGTTGTATAATTAATAAGTTAAATAGAATTATGTTTGCTGTTTATAGGGATTTTTTAAGATCTCAATATACTGCCTAATAGTGGTATTAACTTGAGACTCATTACTTAGCTTAAATTTTTAGATTATTTTGAAATAGTAATAAGTAGATTAGCTGTAATGACATTTCAGCTAATCTACTTATTACTATTTCTATTACATGCTTATATTATAACCATGTTTGCAATGCCAACAGATGAGAGAAACATTTAACATGTTCCTTTTAATAAATTAGAAAGGTTGCATGTATGAAAGAAATAATATATACAATTTCAAATCCTTTAAAAGATTATGGTCCATGGATATATGATAGCTCAAATCTATTGATGATATGATATAAGTGTTATTTTCAGACAACATGATATTATTTCTTGCAACATATTATATTTCTAACCATTCAAAGGAAAACTTGCATGCCTTGTACCCTATACTGTCTATGCTTTTGGATTCTTATGGCTTCTATATATCTTATAATTCAAAGTATGTATAATGTGTATATAAATATATATTCTAACACTAACCCAATGTCCTAAGTAATGCTAAATTCAATGAATCCCACATAAATATATTTAATAAATACAAACTAGTTTTATATAAATTGTTAATTTATCTATAATAATTATAACATTATTGGCATGTTTAATATACAGGGCCCAATTGTTCTTCCTTATCAGTCAGATTAAAATATTCTTCAATTTTGGTGCTATTTAATTTGGGGCAGTCTAGCTCTATATCTTCTGAAGCATTCACTACTATTTTGCTAATAGAACTTGAACTGCAACAAAAATATTCACTGATATGGTTGCTCATCTCAGACTTTTGTTTATCACCAATTTATTTATAGATTCCCAGTACACTAAGTGCACTCCTGACATGGTTTGAACAACTAAATCACCAAACTTTTCTCCCAAAATAAAGCATGTGAAACTCAGATACTGTGGTTTATATACTTTGAGTTTAAGTTTAAAAAAGTATATATTTTGGCCATAAACTTTTATAGAAGGTTTTTACCTACAGGTCTGTCTTCATCATCCAAATATATTTCCTATAGACATTGCTATAATCTGTCACATATTTTATTTTATTTAGACAAATACATTTCAAACAGAAATATAAGACACTTGTCACCTTCAATAGCATATATTTGTCCTCTAACACTGTGCTCCTAATAATTTTCATAGTGATTCTTTTAAAATTCATCTCTTTATTTTCTCATACATTTTCTACCTTTGGGTGAAATTTCAACCATGAAATCATCTTTTTGGATCATAACAGAAATTCTATTACCATGGTGACAAAAAACGAACTGCATAAAAACTACACTAAATATTGTAGCTGATTAGGAATTGATGGTTGTAGTTTAGATGTTATTAACTTTATGTGACTTGGATCTATTGAGGTGTAATGGTTAATAAACCCCATACCATCTTGCTTCAACTTCTTTACTACACACCTATATATATCCAAGCTTTTCTTTTTTTTTGAATTGTGAGCTGCTTACTGTATCTATGTTAATATCAACACTTTCCTTGAAATAGCATTTCAGACCATACCAAATTCCATTAAACATTGTTCATTTTATATTTTTCACAGCTAAGCATAAAAAAGAGTTAAAGCATCATCCAAAGTTTCAAGCTTTTCTTTCATATCAATTAATAAATTAATGTCTCCACCACTTTTAGTAAAAAAAAATTTAATCATCCAAACTGCATATTTTGTTTGTGCATCTGTTGATTTTGTAAACCTATTTTCTTTCAGATTATTAATTTTGTCAACAGATGACAATGCTATCTCTCTTGAGGATTTCATCTTTATGTCAAAATGCATTTATTAGATTAATAATTCAAATTTAAAAATTGTTATTAGTTTTAGTCTACTCCAGGCATATTTTCAAAGCTAAGATTTAATGAAAATCAATCCTTACCTTCAAAATCTGTATTTGATATATTTCAATTTCCAGGCATGAATGTCAACATTCATGCCTCAAAAATAAGTATAATGGTAGAAACTATGAAATGTAATGTTAAATAATGTTAAATATGCATACAAAAGTTCCAGTCACTTTTGATAATAAGGTGATGAGAAATTACTTGTTAGGTCAATATGAATATTGAAATTGCAGTCTTTAATTTCTCCTTTGAAATGCAAACTGATGGAGCAATTTGTTGGCACTTCAATAACTTTTTCAGACATTGATACATTAATAACCATTTTTTGCTTCCAATTAGACCACACTTGGTTAATAAAGAAGAACCCAATGCATCAGATAATTTCTTTTTCCATCATCTTATTTTTTTCCATATCTTAAAACACTTTCAGAATTTGTGTGTCCCATAATGGAAGATATTTCAGATGCTGTGAATCCATGTGTGCCCAACTCACTAACCATGGGGACTTTAACACAATGGTTCATTTAGATTTTGTTGAAGCATGCTTGTTGACTGATGGTTTTTATCATGCAGTTAATTTTATCTTTACCCAGGCCTCATTTCATATAGTACCAAATACTCAAATCTTACTGACAAACACTGACTTACATTTTTTGACAAACACTGATGCTTTATAAGTACATATCTTTGATTCTTGCTATTAACACTGAAATCTAATGACTCCATTGTTACTGAGCAATCATTTCCCTGCCTCTTAATCCAAAATAGAAAACTATGTTGAACCATATTTCCTGTTGTAGAATAACTGGTGATGATCTATTAAAGTATTTCCTTATTTTAGCAAGATCTGCAACTTCAATTGCATCAAATTGTCAAAACTTTTTCCCTTCCTTGATCCATTTGCCCACCATCGTTTTTAAAATAGCATTAGCTCTGTTAAATTGTGGATCTCTCACAATATTTATAGAACTATTTATGGCTGGAACTGAGATAGTTGTTCTAAATCTTCATCTCTTCTTTTTCTATTGTACCAATCAACACTTTGAGGATTTCTGTGATCAGTGATAGTCAAAAATGTTTGAAAAGCCACTTTCTTTTAAAGTTGTCACCAAAGTTACACAAATGCAATAATTTGTGTATTGTTTGGAGAGTGAAAGGTGGTGGTTTAATTTTTTTATGAAATTGTCCAAAGCATTTTTGCCTTATTTAGTTTCTTCACAAAAATTAGTCATGTTCTTTTTGTAAACAAGTTTGCAAGGCTTTGGAAAAAAAAAATTACTGGCTGAGGTTTTGGACAGGTACAACTCCCAAATGACTACAGGACACTTCTGTGGATGTTCTTTGCCCTCATAAGCACGCACCTAGCTTCAGGTCTTCATACTCATTACTCTTCAATGAAGCTTTCAAATTTTTAGAAAGAATGTCATGGTTAATTATTAAAAACCATTTACCATTGGAATCTGTTTCAATATTTTTCTTTCAAAAGAAGTTTCCTTACCCCTCAATCCAAAAAAGTATATTAAATTGAAAATAATTTCATCCTGCAGTGCTTTGGATGAACTTCTGTCAAAATACTGTTTACTATTTTTATTATTGTTCATTTCAATTATGGAACATACTTTTGTTTTGGGTTGACCAGATTTCTTAAATAAGGAAACCATTGTGTTCAATATTCTATTGGATTTAGAAAATTGTATGTTAGCTATAATGTTAATGTCAGGTCTATTAATACAAACGTATCTATGAATAGCAGCCCTTACACATATTAAGCTTGCAGGAGTATATAGTAATTTCCATCCTGTTTCTTTAAAGAAGAATCATAGAATCTCATGTAGTCATCCAGTATTGCAATGGGAACTGCATTTACATTTTTTGACTCTAAAAACATCAATAACAATCAGATATGTGTTTCCATTTGTTTCAAAGAAGATGATGGCATGTTATTATGTTCAAGTGAGTCCAATTATTTATTGATTTTCCAGATATTTTATATTTTATCATTAAAATCTCATCAAAGGTTTCATTGTCCAAATCAAGTAAATCATTGTACAAATAATTCAAATTTTCTTCCAAATCAATGATGTAATTGGGAACTTGATAATTGTCTATCATTAATTGTTGGGCCAAATAGTTTATTTGATTGACATCTCTGTAGATGCCATTAGGATACAAATTTAAGTTGTCCAAATTGCTGGCGCTCTTTTGTTAGACATTTGATTCTATCCTTATCATATCACTAATTTGACAATTATGAATTTCTTTTTGAAAATTGGAGTAAAATATTCGAATTTTAATATACAGATTCAAAAATGTTTATGGATTATTGAATTTTTGATTAGATTTTTCATAGATTTTTCTGGATTATTGTCTGCCAGCAAATTTCCTATATGGTATAACTTTGAGCATATTCAAGAGGACCACAATGCGATTGTTTGCCAAAGCTGCATTAGCATTTAAGGCAAATTGCATTGCCCATTTGACCCCATGGTGGAATCAAATAGGCCTAAACTGATTTTACCTTTATACCTACTTGATACCTTATTGGGGGAAAATGGATCTATATAGATTGTTTAAAAATGTTTTTGCAAGCAATTTCTTACAAAATATTTTATATAAATAGAATCTTACAATATATATTTGTGGAAATAATATAGGTACGTATTAAAAACCGATTGCAAACTTTAAAAACGCTTACTCTAGCTCACTAACATGGTAAATATAGACTAAAAGTGTGGTTTAATCTTAGATATAATGTCAATTTGGTTACACTTACAAATTAATATGTTCAAAATGTTTGATATTATACAGTATAATTTACAATAAATGGACAATATATAAATGCAGATATATGACATACATAGGTATAAGAAACAGTTACAAACTTTAAAAATGCTTATTCTAGCTCACTAACATGGTAAATACCTCTAGAATGTTAATTTGAGGTAGTGCAATCTTACATTCAATATCCTTTGGTCATACATATGATTGTCTTCCTTTGTTGGCAATTTCCATAGTAGTTCAGAACTCTAACGGTTTTCAACCTTTTCCATAGCCAAAATTGTGACATTGAAGTCATGGCAACAATTTCTCATACCATTCCTGGATGGAGAATATCTTTATACTTAACTAGAACATATTGATTGACTATCTTTTGATATCTTTCAATTAGCCATGCTAATATTGCTTACAGATTTATTATCAATATGTTCTCTGAGAGGCAACATTTTTTATTCAGAATCAGTAGTTTCTATATCATCTGGATTTGACTGAATTCCACTATGTCCAGGCTGATCACTAGTATTTTGTGCAGGTTTTAGAACAGTCTTTGTTTTCTTTTGTTGTGCTCTATTTTTTTCTTCAGCTAGTCTTTCTAAAACTTCAAAGTCTGTTAAAACTTCGCCAGCTTTTTTCTGCACTCGCATTCTCTTTCTCTTGGCATTGAATTGAGTCTCAATTGTTTTTACAGACTTTTCGGGGGCAATGGTTTGTTGAATAGCTTGATGTAATTCATTTGTTTGTTCAGTTTCAATTCTATAGCCTTTTTTCAGTTTCCACAATTCTATGAGAAATAGCATTCCGGATAGGATATAACGGATATAAACCACTTCCTTGAAACCCAGCAATAACATGCTCACTTTTTAGCACTCCTACCAGCTTCTTTCGATCTGAAAGAAAAACAGACTTGTCCACATTCTGGAGACGAGTTTCCTGAAACCAGTGCTTAAGAACATCTCTCCATGCTTGCTTGAGTGGCTTAAAAACTACTATGTCAATAGGCTGAATAGCATGAGAGGTATTTGGAGACAAGCAAAGACTGATGATATCATTCTCCATGGCTAGATGTACAGTATCAAATGTTAAATGGCTATTATGTCCATCATAAATAAAAAGAACAGGTTTTTCAAGTTCTGAAACTGCTGACACAAAATTTTTCCTAAACCATGCTTCAAAATGTATGTCAGTCATCCATCCAGATTCACTGCAGCCATAGCAAGCACCAGTTTGACCATTTGTTGTCCATGTGTTATTACGTTTTGAACCTTATAAATTACAAAGGTGGTAAGTATACACCATTAGCAGATGCTGTAAACAATACAGAATAATTGGTTTTACCACAGGTTGCAGACTTCTGGTATGTAATGTATTATACGTTTCTTTCTCTGTGTTTACTTTAGAAGCTCGAGGGTCTGTATTAAGACCTGTCTCGTCCAAGTTAAAAATTCTTTCTGGTGCATTCCTTGTGCTGTTTGGGATAATCATTGTTTTCTGGCTTTTGTAAGTAGTTCTGAACCTTTTTTTGTGATGTCGTTTTTCAAAAAGTCTTACCCAACTATCACCAGGACAGTCATCTGTGAATGGATTTATTCTACCTATGCTTCTAATGTAATTTTTCACTATTGTTTTAAAGTCTTTACGATCTATTGGATAACCACAATAATACAAATATTAAGACATCTTCTATTTCCCTTTCTTCATCAGATGTTAGCACTGTAGTACCGCCTGATCTAACTTTTGAAGGAAGACTCACAACCCATCTGCATAATATTTATTTTGGTATGTTTTCAGCTTTTCTCACACTAAATGGAATGACCCTGTTTCACTGTTTCTATATATTCAGAGATCTTTTCTTTATCATACTTTGTTTGATGCTTTCGAATTCTTGTATGAGACATTTTATCTGAAATGAAAAAATATCTGTATTAAGTTTATCAGATGTAAAAATTTATTATTTATTATTATTAATTATAAGATTAATTATTAAAAATTATTATTTAGGGTCAGATGGCAAAATGAGATTTTTTTTAAAGAATAAGAGTCATATAATAATAGAATAACAATAATATTTAAGGGAGATATTTTAAACTTAATATACAATTATGAATGTTTACTTTCAGTGTCTGTAAGATTTCAAAAGATTTATATAAAAATAAACTTTTTTTTTAAATCAAGGACTATACTCATTTTACGCTTCATCATAAATTTGTAATATGTCTACCCATTTATCCTATTTTAGTACCTATCATATTTGATTAGGATAAACTATTAGTTTTATTTTAAAAGTTAGAATATTTGTATATTTTACAACCTATTTATGATTAATTTTTAATATAGTTATGGTATACACTTTAAACTGCTTACCCATAGAAATAAGTTTATAGTTTGCTAAATTTCCACGTTTTGTTTACAAATTTTAAATTTAGCTCCTACTAGTTAATTTTACAGTGTATTTTAAGCAAAAATATACTTATTATTTAATACTGTTATTATGTATGTTAATGATATCAATTATTTTTTTCAATATACACCATTTATCATTTATTCTAGTTTTAATATACTCTACCCATTTTACTCACCCTACTTATTTTACCCCATCTGACCCTACCAAACAATAGTATTTTACATATTTGAGAGTATACTTTATTAAGAAATAATCTATGTATTTGGTATGTTGATTCTGCAAATATATATTATCAATAGCCCACAATTTTTAGAGCATGATAGTGAGTATGATTACTTTTACATTTTTTATGCATTAGACTCATTTGATCCCATTTAAAAAACCATTTTGATCCCACAAAATTTTTATATGTGTATAAATATGAAATCGTTTTTTTATTTTTTATGACACTATATATGAGAGATTTTGTTGAACATACCTAAGGAATCATGCCTTGGTTTGCTTTTGTCAGAAGATTTAAGTTTCTAGATCCCCGTTTTTTGCATTGCTATTTTTTATTTTTTATTTAAAAGTATATCAGATATATAGATTTCTCTGGCTTAAAGTGCTTGAATTCTAGAAAACAACATAAGTTATAAAAGTAAACCTATAAGGTTACATAATTTTTAATATTAAATACCTTAAAAAACCCTAGATAGACCCATTTGACCCCACCCCCATAATACTAAACAGTAGGGCTAATTTTTAAAAGATTTTTAACACTTTTTTTGTAGGTAGATCCTGTGTTGGTATAGGAATACAACCTTGTCCAGGTTCCCAGTGTTGATCTTTATGCAGTTTGGTTGTGCAAATTTTGATGAAGTAATCGTTGATGTCGTCGGCAACAGCTTCAGGGTTTTTTTAACGTTTCTATGAGTTCGCCCATGGTTTTTGCTCGGCTTTTTCCTTGTTGATAAGTTTCCACCATCTTGTAGATCCGCTTTGATTTTTCAAGCGTTCGTCTTTGTATTCATCTGTCATCTATTTTATCAGTGTGCCATTTTTTTCCGCCAGAAAAATTGACCTTACAGTGTTACCATTCTTATCTTGACGGTGCTTTTGTTTTAGGATGTCTTTTACAAGGGGGTAGCTCATTTTAGATCTTTGTTTGTTAGTTGAATTATTCGTTTCGGAATATGTTTGGTGACAGGTTTTTCTAGTACTGTATGTAGGTATTATAAATGTATACAGGTATATATACAGCTTTAAAATGTGGCATGATTTCGATAGTTGTGTAATTATACCAATAACTTAGATAACGTGTTTACAATATATGAAATATAACATGCATTATTTTAATCTGTTATAACTTATGTCAAGCAATATAATATACAATTGCTATGCAATTATTATACAAATATAAATTTTGCACATCGCTGCTAGGCAATACACTGTGCAAATGTATATGTTTCATTCTATTATTGTACATATATGATATAAAATATCTGTATAACGAGTATAAATAAAAAAAACAAAAAAACTTTTTCTTTGTTTTTAAATTTTGATTTTACTATTCCAATACATTTTCGTAAATAACATTATTCAAAATGTTTGTCAATTTATTTTTAATGCATGATTCTTATTATCTATATATAGTCAATCAGAAATAATGTCTGCATAAAATATAAACTATCTTATATCATAGACTTGTTGTAAATTACCGAAATAGATATCAAAATTCCATATTTTTATGTATGACCAGTTGTCAGATTCCATCAAATAATAATCTAAAAATGAATTTTGATTTTTTGAAAGTATATGTAGTATTTTTTAATAGATTAAAATTGAATACATAGGAGGCATATTTGTTATCTGTATATTTTTTACTGAATTACTACACAGACTTCTTATACAATTATATAATACAAACAAGGATTTAAGAATAGAAGAATAGCATTGCATTTTTGAACAAATAAATGCTGTCATATCTGCGCAGTACTGATCTTAACAATCGTCAGACGTACTCTTGAATAATTTTGCCCGCCTCTTTTATAATAAACCTTGTAAATTCTTCGATGATACATTTAATGAGCTATTCAATTAAGTTTATCATGTACATTCTCTAAAGAAGATAACGGTTATTTGATAAACTAAAACTGAATGCTTACACGATCTTGTAATAGACGAAACCGAAAATTTTATACTCTAGCAAATACATTTTTTTGGAATTTTTCAATCATGTAGTTTTTGTCGTGATAACTGGTGACAGGTGGTCGTCATGTTCTCTATAATATCAGTGAACATTCTTCAGTTACTCGTGTATTGATATATAGAATATATTTAAAAAAAATCGATATTATTAAATTAATTATTATTTTATATATTTTGACTATAGACTTTTGACTAAAACTTAAATATTTTAAATGTTAATAATATATATATTTATTTACAATTATTACTTATGGGCACCAATAACTTCAACTTGTACTTTGTTTTTTTTCAGTTCACTATGTCACAAGGCGTTGATCCCGAATCCGAAGTTAGAAAATTACAAGAGCTTGTCAAAAAACTTGAACGGCAGAATGTCCGACTTCGAAAACAACATTCTGAACCAGACTCAGTCATGTCCGAGTCTGTTACCTCTAACATGTCAGAAATATCGGAGGCGAGTACCATTAGTGCCCCTCTATCAAGTGTACCAATAGGTGCAAGAAGATCGACTGGTGGCTCCTCAGGTAAACGAACCTTTACCGTAGAGGTGGATCCAATTGTGGAGTCTACAAACAGTGCCACTAAGATTTCAGCACGAGATGCCCTCAGCATTGTAGCGGATTCCGTGAGTTCACGCACACCAGGGTCCAACTTGCTTATGTCATGCACTTCCGAACCACTCGATGCTGATAGCCACAGATCACGGTCTACAAAAACTTCTGTGTCTACAACTGGGGATCCCAGTTCCCCAGCACCGAGTAAGCCACCGCAGGCACCTGCTCGTCCTAAACAGAGGTCCAAGTCTTCTGTGGGTGCCAAGCCGGACGATTGTTGGCTCAAAAAGGTGGAAAATGTGGACACTCAGGTAGAAAACTCCGTGTTGCCTTGGATGCGCGAAGTATTCGATAAGCCGACAGTGGATATTGTACAAGCGAAACAGCGTCTGCAAACTCGACTTGAAGAGTTTCGTTTAACCGGGCGCTTATTTGCAGCTGGTAGCCAACCGTCCTTAGTCAACTATGGACTGAATAAATCTTTATCACATCATAAAACTCTGCCAGATGTACGTGTCGAATTTGACCTACCTAGTGAGAAACCATTAGCTATCGAAAAACGACCAGAACGCCGTTATTCATCTCCAAAAGTAATACAGCCAACTATCCAAACCCCTGATGACAGCAGTTGCGGATCTGCTGATTCCCTCGAAACCCCCAGCAAAAGTCAAACACCCGTGCAAACAAGAAAGCCAAGTGTCTTGGACATCGCACGTCGACAAGAAGAAGCCCTAAAGGCAGCCGCTACTAATTACTGGGGTCGCAAAGGAGGTAGTACTGGTGATGATCTCAATGTTGCTAGTCCTAATGGTAGTAAACAGAACCTATACAATCAACCACTTGATTCTACTAAGCGATCTATATCCGGTTACCAGATCGATGAGCGCCAACGTTCGAAATCAATTGCCGGGATCACTTTTGATGAAACTAAACGGTCGACATCCGGGCAGGATTTATATCAACCCCATCGACCTATGGCGACCATTCAACCGATGGAAGACAACCAAACCTGGACTAGGTCACCGTCAGGTCAGCCACGGGTACACTCCAATAATACTCAACATGTTATACATCCTAAGCGCTCCGTTACAGATCAACAACAGGCAGATCACCCGAATTATGGAAACATTAGCTATACAAGCCAACAACTTCGATCACAACAACACCACCAGTCAAATCAGTTGTATACACAGCAACAAAAACTGAATCAGTCAAGTCGACCACCGCAATCTGCCAGTCATTATAAATACCGCACGAGTCAGGAAGGTAATCAACAATCGAACCAAATGCGTGATCACCAGTATAATGATTCTCAGCAGACTAAGTTAGGCTATCCCCAACAATATCATCAACAACAGCCCCGAAATTCCGCTATTTCTATGCCTTCTGATCGTATGAGACATGCTTCCTCAGGAGAACATTTGAAAGTTCCCAATGGAAATATTGACAACCCTCAGCCCCCACCGAGAAGGCATCGTCAGACTCGAGAGGATCACACCGAGTCAATGCCCCAAAATAAGAGTCGATATCACGTCTCGCCTAACGGCCGCCTAGATACAACACGCAATAGTTCCTCAAACCGAAATCAAAACCCCTCACCGAGTAGAATTTCTCAAAGAAAAACCTCAGTTGGGGCGATAACTTCAGCAAGTTCATCTGGTGGAAATTCCGATTTGGCACGATCTAGAGGATTTAGGAGTGTTCATCAAATCAATGAAAATTTTTGAAATATATAGTATACACGGTGATAATACGTCTTCCTGCTGTGTATTTTTCTTTGCTATAGTTTCTCATTTACATTTGTGACCAAAGTCTTTCCACCCTTAGTCGTCATAACTTGCATTGTCTAACATACATTCCTGTTTCGCTTTCATCTTCAGTGGCTTTTTGTACTTATGTATATAAATACTACATAGTTTATTATATATATATTTCAATTTATTTAATATCTCTTCAATTTTCTAACTCATATCATTGTTACATTTAACTAGTATTTAATTATTTATCTTTGAACTGTTACTTTGGCTGTCAACATTTCTTGTTATATAGATTCATACTTCAATAACATTTTGACATCGAAGTAGCAAAGCACGTGCACTTATACATATGTACATGTATTACGGAATACATATCTTCCTCTGTATTAACTTTTCTATTTTAAATATTTTTCTAATCAACCTGTACATCTTTCTTCACATGACCATGTAATCTATTTCAACTTTATTTCTTTACTTCTACTAATATTTTACTTATGTACTTACTATTTAACTTTTTATTTGGGCTGTGATTTCTAATTTTTATGTTGACGATTTCCACGGAATTGTGTACTTTTACGAGTATTTAACTCCAAAATTATATTTTCAATACCTACAAAAGATATATCTGCGCTTTTTATGAAAATATCTTCTATAGTATTATTGACCTATGACATTTATTTCAAAGAAATACTCTGAGCGTACTTTACAACGCAAAATGAATGTCATATAATTTCTTTACTTTAGAAATAAAACAGCCTTTTATCAGTATAGATTTTAGTTATTGTCTTTAGTATAATTTTTGTTTAATATTTGTTTTATTATCATTGGCTGTTCATGTTTGTAAATAGTACTTATTGTATTTTATTTAAAATATAAATACATTTATTAATAACTCACTTTTTAAAAGTATTAGTAGTTTATTTGAAGGCACTATGTTTGATTGCTAATTTATAGTTTCTCGCTAATGAATATTTCTTTTTGATAGTATTACAATATATAAGTTTGTTTTATTTTGTTTGTACATGTGCATTAATTTTTACCTACATTGAATATCGCTATGAGAACGTGTATGTTAGTATGAATAATAGTTTTGCATTAATTACAATTTATATCTATTTAGTCATCATTTCGCTCACAACATTGACTAGTTCATCTGATCGCTGATTTATCAGGGTCGCTTTTATTTCATATGCAAATAATGATGTGAGAATTTGATTATTTAAGCTGTATATAATAAGTAGTTATTTTCAAACATCGTTACTATTGTTCAGTCTTATTATTTCACAATATTTAAACAGGGCTAAAATAGGTATTATAATATGCTGTTTGGGAAGAATTGGGTATTCAAATAAGAGCTTAATAAATAACTTTAAAATAATTACTTTATATGAGATAGAAACGTGTTATTATAAACTAAAGCGTTTATTTTTAAAGATATGTATTACTTTATTAGATATTATTTATAATTAAGAATTAATTTTTATTTTATTACAGTTACTCTGAATTCTTTCTATCATTCGATTATTATTCATTAACATAATGTAATATACAGCCAGCAAGCAAACTATCTTTAGATAGGTATTTTATGAATCATTCGATAAGTTTAAATGCCTATTTTTATTGAGATCCAAGCATTTCATTTAACTGAAATTTTACGATATATATTGTACTATTCTAAATTTTTGTTATAGTTACAGCACTATTTCTTTAATTTGGTGTAATAAAAATTGCTCCGGAAGTATTTTGTTAGTAAACACAAATATAATTGTTAATCGTATTATTTGACGCAGTTTTTTTAATAGTAATCTGGATTTGTATGGTACATGTTCTTAATAATATGTTCTAGTATGACACACTAGATAGTTGTAAAATCTGTCATATGAATTGTTTTCGTAGTATTTTTTAAACTTATTCCTAAGCATACGTAAACTATGTAAACATATGTACATCATATTGTATAATGTTGATTTGTACATTAGAAGCATAATCAGATTGATGAGCATGAATGTGGTTAAGTACTTTAATATATATTGCCAATATTTAGCGGCATAGCTAGTTACACCGCAAATTATAAGAGAAACTGTTTGCTTTTCTCTATTTCCACCATTTGCATATACCCGCATATTACAAACGTGGGTATATTCTGCGATGATACCTACCTATAACATTGATCTTGTATAGAGGTACAGTTTTGTATATATATAGACGTATTCTTGACGTGACTCAAGGAAATATGCCGCAAGTATATCTATTGGGGGTTGGTCGATTGCTAACAGCTGGTATTTTGTACTGTGTATTGTGCATACCTATTTAGCCCCTTAGATTTATTGATAGGTGTTTTAAGTTCACTTGTATCGTTATGTCAGGAATATTATTATAAAAATATGTAAACGCAAATTATGCGGATAATTGTATAATTAATGACATCGTTAAATATGCGATTAGGTATAGAACAATAAATTGACTATAACATTATTTGAAAATAGAGAATCTACATACATATATGTTACCATTAATTACTGATAAACTTTGGAATCTACAATAAGTCTACATGTCATACGTTCATTTTAGTTATATAAACATGAACAGTTTTATAAATTATATAAATAATAA
Organism: Invenusta paracnida; assembly: GCA_036023295.1. Taxonomy (NCBI): domain Eukaryota; kingdom Metazoa; phylum Platyhelminthes; order Proseriata; family Coelogynoporidae; genus Invenusta; species Invenusta paracnida. The sequence continues at coordinate 956 of JAYRBW010139612.1, read as the reverse complement.
TATATATGTGGCTAACCCTCCTAATAATAATATGTAATATACGGTAAATGAAATATATATATCCCGACAAGACAATATATAATTTTCTTTATATTATATAATTATCTATATTTAATTTATATTTACAGATTAGTATGTCACACGATTCTATCAAAAAAAGGAAAACTTTATCAGGTAACTTATTTTTTGAAGATTTATTTATTTATATAATATGTGTTATATATTTTAAATATCATGTCTCTTTGTTTTGCGCAGATGATAGCGGTTTAAAAGATATAAAAACCTCAAAACGGGACTACTCAAAAGGTTTGAAAATTTAAATATACATGTGATTTTTATAGATATATAATCAAAATGCCAGGGGGTTTTACTTTCGGTCGCTAATTATGATATTGATTATGATAGCGATTCTTTTTAGAAATTTTAAATTTGTTTTTGGAATAGTAAAACGGTTATAATATGCTTTATTTTTGTCAAACAGCATAACTTAATATTTACCTATAACAAGAAACAGTTATATATATATAGTCACATCTTGAACGCATTAATATGTGATATTAATTACATATCTGTACTATAATTAATTTTTGCGCTAGATCAAACAGTATGCAATTATTCCTGTGTATATTATATATATGTATAGATTTTTCAACTTTTCGAAAAAAGAAAACAAATTTAAGCGAAAGTTTTACAAAAATTCAAATAAATTAAATAACTCTGAAATTCGTGTATATCTTATCTGCTATTTTTTGTGTTTTCAATTACTTATTTATAGTATAAATTAAGTAGTACAGGGTGTCTACAGCTCCCGAATTCTCCCGATTTGGCGAAAACCCTCCCGATTCTTCCGATATTAGGCCTTACAAGGCAGATTTCTCTCGATTTTGTGCCTTTAATAGCTGTTTTTTTATTTGTGCTATAACACATTATTTGTGTAGTCATTTTTTTAGATTAGA
>JAYRBW010139601.1:0-15221 GCA_036023295.1 Invenusta paracnida | reverse complement strand
CCGCCTTATAAAGATACAACAAAGAAACTAGATTTTTTCTCTTTTTTTACCGAGACAAACCGAATGAATAAACTAATAAATAAGCAAGTACAATAAAGAATATATTTGGGTTGGTTGAACTGCAAGGAGGTTAAGAAACCGCTTTTCACAGGACGAAAATTGTACTTAAAAAGAGAGTTAAGAAATTGTATCTATTAACTTAAAGCCTAATAAACTGAATCGTTTGTAGTAATATATTTGAGCTTAGCTTAGTTTACATAGTACACGTTAATATATTGAACACCTTGTACCGTGTTTTTTTAGGAATATTAAAACAAATGATGGTTAGCCTATATAGGATGTCTGTGAGACATTAATTAAAATGTAAGCTTATGAACAGATGTAAATAATATAATATGTAAATTTTGTACAAAAATTAACTTCGTTTTTTTATTTTATAAAGATCCTAGTAGTGATGCATTTAGTGATGTTTCAAACATGTAACGAACTTGTGTTTAAGCCTTGATTAAGGATCCAAAAATTCTTTATAACGAATAAATATGTATTTATACACATTTATATGAGAAGGTGGAGAGTCAAAGAGAATACAAAATATGTTTTCTATAAAGGACTACAGTTTATGGATTACATGATAGTACCAAAACAACACTATACTACAGTATATTGTAGTTGTACGATGTAAAGTAGTTCAAACACTTTAGTTTGGAACATAACTTAAAAACAAAGCCTGTGTCCTGACGGTATAACCACTCCACCGTTAGAAGAAATTTTATTGCTGGAGAGTGATGCCTGAGTCATCATCATTACAGAGCATCTTAGTGAACACAAAGATTCTCTCTCTCTCTCTCCCCACTCTCAATCTATTTCTCCAACCATCAATAATAAGTTTGGGGAGTGAGAAAATTAGAAGAATTAGCAGGCTTTAAAACGCCACCCGACCATCTATACAATATAAATACATTGCTCGCTCATCATTCTCTCGCTCATCGATTCCTTTCGATCAATAACTAATCCAATAAAAAATAACTAGTCACTGTCTGCATCTATAAACATTCATTCTGCCATAAGATCCGAACTCTCATTTCGAAGTTGCTAAGTCAATTAGACTAGTAAAATCAATGGTATTAAAGTGGAAATGACAGCCGTCCTCTTTTATCTCATATTATTTAACTGCTAAACCACCCCTTAATGGATATACAAACTTATTTATATTTATATTCCTAATCAATATCTCTTACAGAATTGTCTACGACTATAATAAATATATAGTACATATTGTATGGCCATAAAATTATAGTTAAAAACATTATAATGTGTTTTATGAAACTGCTTTAAAGTAATCAATATGGCAGATAATTGGTTAATAGCAAGTAAAAGTAGTTTGAATATATTTCATAGCAAGGTATTTATAAAATTAGATTCTATGAAGTTCTGAACGATATACATATGCATTATTACCATAATAATGAAAACTAGATAATATAATGAAATTTAAAAATCAAGAATTTAAACAACTGACTTAAATCTTATTAACGCAATCTTTTAACGCCAAAGTTCACAACCTGATTTACTGACTAATAGCACACAAGTTTCCACCGGTTTAGTAAAATGTCTTGTGATCCTTTTACTTCTTCAAGTACAAAATTACCGATTAGGCACATGAATTTTTGTCACTTATGATTACCATATTTACCTACATAATATAATAATGCATAGGTAATTATAGCATCACGTATAGTACAAGACCCATATATATAGCACGATGTCCTAAAAAATAAAATATACGGGTAACCTTGGAGCGAGTTCTACTATTTGGTTAAAATAAGTAGGCACCAGCACAACAATATACTTCCTGTTGCACCGAACAATGGCATCAATCAGTCCACATGAACACCAGTGTGTTACAAGATACTGAAGTATCTTTTAGTATAATATTATTCCAACCTAAGATAGGGAGGGGCGATAAATTAGAAAGCACCACGAGACTGACAGAATCTATGTTCTCTTTTAATGATGAGTAATAATTGAAACCTTATATGAGACTGAACTTTACCTAAACGAAAGCTTGTTAGTGCTTGCCAGCTTCTGCATAAATCATAGAACGAGTCGACTGTATATCATTATGAAAGTATAGAAAAATTAATGTCATTCTTCTTGCTCAATGTTTACACACGAGTGAGCATATAAGGTGACTAGATTTGTTGCCTCCATGGTACCATAAAACATGCAAGATTTCGGGACATCGAAGCAACTATCAATGAATCAGCTACAATAACGCTTAATAGGATCATAAACAAATAACAATATGTTATATATTGTATATTTGCTGCACTTTATGAATTTACAGCAGGAAATAGTGTTCTTCATTATAAAGATAAAGAGCTAATTTAAAATGTAGAAATATACTATTCAAGTGTTTGACTGTTGCATCTAATCTATACCCGGTAACTTCCACGAATTGCATTAATCGTGAAAAAATGCCTCTTACCTGCCATTCACATTACTGGCAGAGCGTGATCAAATACCTCGCGTAGAGTAAAATTATAAGCAGACGATTTATACATACATGCTTCACATACATAAGTAACATACCAGTGTACGGTGTATAAAAAAGGATCATTCTGGGTCTAAAGCTGTGTTATATACACCTATGCAGATTATAATTTAGATTTAATGCGCTTTATATGCGTAGTATATATATAGATCGTAGTATAAACACATCGACCAGCAACCTCAAAATAACCATAGACAGGGGAATAAATAAAAGTATAAATGTATTAGGCAAACAGACAAGAAGATATCGGTAAATATAAAGTTTTCAAAAACGAGGAAAACCCAATAAATACATGTTAAGTCACACGCGCAGATGCAGCACACTGCGGAGAATGTATACACACTTCACGGTTGGAAAGTGTGCAGAAATTTAGGGCGCATTTGGGCGAGAAGCCAGAAATACGTGTATATATATATATATATATTATAAGCACACACACACAACAAACAAGCCTTCATGTATGATATTCCTCACTAACTGGCAGCAGTAGGTATAGAGAGAAGTACCTAACACCGCAAATTCCTAAATATACGGATCTACTCTACAGAGACAATCGATAATTGTGCACATCGCTTGTATTAGGTGATCTCCCATTAATATTCTCTTTACTTTCAAATACAAATCGTTGAGTGAGGTTTGCTAATAATAATATGTTTGCTGCTGCGCAGTTTAATGTATCAGCCGAGAGAAAGGATAGCTTGTGGATGGATGGATCAGGTTATTCTTGGTTGATGAACGAAAGTTAATGACTTAGTTTGTAGTTTTCCCTTTCTGCATTTCCCAGTGTCTTCTTGATGCTGTGCGCGTTTCGAGTCTTCTATCGATTCGTCATTCACAACGGCACCTTCATCAGCAGTGTGCAATCTACATGTAGCTAAATAAATGCGCTTGCACGTCGCGGCAGGTTTATACACTTTATTGTGAGAAAATTAGGATGAAAATGCGTGTCTGTAGCAATATACATACATATTATCCCAGAGACTCTGTTTGTGAGAAAAAAAGATACACAAACTGGCGTTTAAGAGACGAGACTTATTATATGATACTGGAAACAGAAATGTTTGGGTTAGGCGATCTAGTTTTGGTTGGTGATCTCTGTATGTATCTGGCTATGTTGGCACGTTGACTGATGCGATCGTGATTCCAAATGGCCTGTATTATTTTAATTAAAATTGTAATGTGCACACCAAAGCGCATTATAATTTGAACAGTCCCCGCCAAATTCTTGATCTAAGAAATATATTATAGTCTCAAAAATTATTTGTCAATACCAAAAAAGAAGAGTAATGAACAAGGACAGTTCAAAAATATATGTTTCAAATAAATGTTATGAAATATAAAGCCACAAAAAATACATTTATCTATAATGTGTAACAATAAGAGAAGCATATATTATCAAATTAAAGGAAAATTAGCAAGTCTTCAGTCCATTAATTTTCTTTAATGTTTGATAATTCTGAAGCAAAATTCTTTAACAAATCTAGATACATTACAAATACATCCGCATATTTTAATCTTTATTTATTCTAAATATAAAATATCTTTATATCTATTGTCACTAAAACGTTTAATAAACAAATTTTATATGAAGGCTTCGTTATTTTAAAGAAATTTGAATTAATCTTGATATAAATATACAGTAAAATAGCCAGTATATTATATAATTCGATAATGATGTGTGTTGAGTGTTCAAAACGTAATTAAAACATGATTATATACGTTTGAATTGCTTTGATGATACCTAACAAGTTGTAAAGTATTGATGAATGGAAAGTGCTCAGAAGGATGATTAATGAAAATTGTAGACAAATATGTTCCATTATACTTTCAAACGTATAACGTGTTCTTGATTCCAGAATATTTACATAATAAATTAACAATAAATATGCGTTACAAGATTGAAAAGTTGTGTTTGCATAGACATCTAGAAAGAGAACCCTATACTATTAGTGAAGGCACGAATGTGTTGAACTTTCACATGAGTAAACATTTTAGAGAACATACTGGTAATAAAATTGTAGCCAGCTAAACAACTACTTATATAATATACAAAATAATATTGCGAAAACGTTTATATTTAGGAAAAAGTATAACAAGCTGCTGTGACAAGACGTACGAAACACCAATTATAAAATGATAACAAATTGAAAAATCTATCTTTAACATATTTTATCAACACTACTTTTCATATAAAATTCAATATATTACAAAAAATCTACAAATAATTCAAAATAAAAATATGTTTTTAAATAATGAAGAACAAAAAATCTTGAAATAATGTCCACGAACAAATTTTATCGCAATTCTTTTAAAATTGGTCTTGACTAAGCTAATCAATTCAATCAGAGTAATTGCTTTTTATGGGAAGCGAAATGGATTGACAATTTAAGGAAGAAAGCAGAAACACAACTAATAACAATTTGTTTACGATGTGTAATTTAAGAAGTAGCACTAAAAGAGACAACACTATCTAACAGGTCAAACTGGGTTAATTTAAGCAATTCTTTCGGTTAGTTAAGCTGCGTATTGCTCACGAATATATAATTAAAAAAAAAGAATAAACTCTTTATAAGAAATATACATGCTTCATAAGAAATTTTTTAGCTAATTTTGAAGTGATATTGTGAAATTCTGTCATAAATAATTGAAATTGAAATTTTAAACATAATATTTATTATTTACAACTTAATAAAGAAATGAAAGTTACAATTAAAACAAGTGTTTCTATGCAAGTCATGGACGACAAGTTTTCTTTTTTGAAATTCTGTTATTCTACAAAACTATTTGTAGAAAAGTACGAAAACATGCATTGACCGTTTTTCTGATCATCTGAATGATGGTAGCTGTATTAATGTATAATTGTTTGACTGAGGATTTAAAAACAATTATTATGTTTGATGAAATCCTAAGCAAATATTTTTATAATATTCCGTTATGTTTATTGGTATAATATTTGATAATGATAATGATAATTGGGCATCAAGTCTTTTTGAATTTAAATATTTACGAATTAATCAATCGAAAAGTAATATTTATTTGTTATTAAATATGATAACGAACGTTTTACAGCAAGCTATTAAAATTACTATACATACATTATAAATAATTATTATAAAATATAGCAATTCAGGAACAAATATAACTGAACATAACTAATGAATTGTTTTATATTTAACTATTAGACAATATAACGCTCTTCGTGTAAGTTCCAAATCGTTTTCTAGTTTCTGTCTTGATTGGGAAAAGTTGCCATCTGAATCAGCATCTTTTTAATTTGGATAAAAATCTAATCAGAATTCCAACTAACAGGACAGGACTGTTTACATTGAGTATTTAAGATTAATTTCCAATAATCTCTTACCCTGGCTTCCTCTAAAAGCTCCTGCATGCTGGCCCTCGAGCCTGCATCGTTCCCCAGGATGACCTTGATAGCCACATCAAGTCGATGACGATAGCCCCCAGTGCTCTTGCTCCCTTTGGGAATCACCCAGATGCCCTTGTATACAGCGCCAAAGGCCCCAGTGCCCAGCGGCCGTGTGTCATCGTCGAAGATAAGGTCGTCAACATTGATCATCTCCAAGCGGGAGAGATTGGGTTGGCGACTGAACATGTCATGGTTCTAAGGAGTGAGGTCGTACGAGTTGAACACGGTTAACATTTAGGATTTTCAAAAACTCTTTATTATGAATTACGGGGATTGTCAGGAAAGATATCTGAATGATATCAAGATTTTAGTAACAATAAAAATACTATTTTGAATTTTAAAATTTACAAATTTTGTAGAAAAGAATTATTTACGAATAATAAGTACAGTATTTAATATTATAAAGTTTAGTTTACAAAATATGCCTTTATTATAATAATTTTACAGTATTTAATATTATATAATTGACTAAATATGCAATTATTAATTTAGGTATCATAATTTGGTTGAAGTTGATCAAAATTCGGTTATTTTTTCATATTAAACATTTTAACTGTTTTAAGAAGTGATAAAGCAAACAAATATTTGCTATCTCAATGAAAATTAAAATATATGTTTTTAAATTAATCATTACTTTTTTTACTTTTAATTGTTTCGAATTTTTTTCAATTACTATTTCTAATTATCAAAATTAAGTTAAAATATTACCGCCAGCCTTAATCATTACTTATTATGTTTAATGTAATATATTAGATCTTCGTGATTCCTGGAAAAAGTTAATATTTTTGAATTAGTATTTTTTATAGATACCCTTCATTACTAAAAAACGACTTTTAATCTAATAAAATAAATCACAGAATCGTATTGATAAGTGTAATATACAATAAATATTTAAAAACATAAATATATGAAGTTTTTTTTAAGATGAATAGTATTGTGATTAGTATAAATTAATTTAAAAAATCTATCATAATTACCTCATAAAATAAACAGATGTTTTCATAATGGGTAACCAATTGCCCTCAGCCCTATTATTGATTCTTACCTTGCTATCCGGTTCCTTGATGTTCGAGTAAGTGGCCTTGAGTTGCTCGCTTATCTTTTCATTTTCAGCCTTCTTTCGGAGACACCAAACGATGAGGATAATGGCTACGAAGACCAGAACCACGATACTGCAGAGAACAGAGATGAGGATGACCTCTCGCCGCTTCTCTTTTCGACGACTTTCAATCTCCCAGACAAAGAGGCACACCCGATCACCCGTTAACCGTTCAGCTTCGTTATAGGATCGCTCCGAAGGACAGGTCTCATTGCACGCGAACTGTAAATGAAATTAGAAAGTTCATAATATATGTATATATTATACTAGATAGTAGTCATAAAAAACGTTTTCGTAAGAGAAAAATACTCTATTGCCGCAAAGAAATTAAATAACATACCAATTCTAGTGGAAGTTTTTGTATCTTGTCATTATTGATAAGTGAAAATTTGCAAAAAAAAAGCTTTCAACCTTTACTCTAAAATAATCTCTCGCAATGTGCATTGATAATCTATCCGGCTAATATAATAATCCAAATACTTTCAACAATAATAAGGAATTTATTTTTGGAGATAATACTTTTGCCCTATTCTTCAACTACCTCTATTGACATAGCTCACTATCTGGCTTTCTGTATTGCATGAGTGGCCTTTCATAACATTGTCCGCGTGTCGTTAATGCACGTGTTCATGAAATTTAATTACATAGAATTAAATTCATCTGTCTATTATTTTCCATGATATAAATGTTCTGTTTTATAAGACTCACACTAATAATAATAATAATAAACATCAATTAATTTAAACAGCTTCCTTCCTGCATATCAAAATAAATTGAAATAATTTCAATAATGTAATCGTCATATACTATGTATTGGTAATAAAATTATTGAATTTAGAGATAATCAATTAGATTTGAAATTTAATAATGATAAAAGGAAATTATAAGAGATACTATTTTGTCGTTCTGCAGTAATTACATTTTTTTGAATGCAATAAATAACTTTGTTGCCTTTGTTATAATTAAATATCAAAAGTAGCCTTATCAATATAAACAATTTTCTACAAAAATTAATATTAAATATATTAAAAACTTCTTAAAACGCATTATTTTTCACATAAAATTACCATTAGCTCTGAACCATTTAATCAAAATAAAGTTTCTCATATTCAAAGTTCTATTGCATCACCAATAAACCCTTGAAAAGCTCGACTTCGATGACTTACTTGTGTTTTCTCTTTGTCCAAGTACATCTTGACATTCTGACATCTGTAGCAGTCAGTTGGTCCTGGCCCAGAACAACCCTTGCGACACTCAGAGTGACAACGTTCGCACACGCTCGAACTTTCTGTACCGTTCACAATGGGGATGTAGGATTTCTCTGTAAGAAAGAATACACGCACACAAATAAAGTAATGAAATATCTCATCCTTAAGTACCATAGCATAAACCTATAAGATACTATGTAGACATCGTTATGATTCCAACAAAAATATAAACCCAAACATAATATTATATTATAGAGAGAAAAAGACATGATGAATGAGTCACCTAAGGGGCAGTCCCGAACACACTCGTTCTCGAACCATCTGACTTTGCAGACCCTGCAAAAGGGACGCCGACTGTCTCCCGAGGTGCATCGGGAACACAGAGGGTTGCAGTAGTGGCAGGTGAAGAGGATGTCTCCGCTGGGCTCACTATTCTCGATGTAGTTGGTGCCCTGGAAGAAACCCACTGGACAGTTTTCGTTGGTGCACTCGCCGTTGCGTGGCCCGTCTGTATAGTGGGTTATCGGGATAACGGTCATTCAGTGGGTCAATAAGAAAATGTCATCTAGTTAAAGAATCATTACAGTCATTCAGAAAGTGTCATTAAGTCAAACGTAGGCTTTATTCTAATCAATCAAAATAAATGTAACAAATCCAAACTTAAATTACTCACAAGAGTATAAATAAGATTTATTAATTGTATACTGAATTATATTTTGCGTTCAAAATAAACAAAGCATTTCATTAAAATCTTTAATCTAATCAAAATGTACAATTATTTTTATCAACATTTTAGTTTCAAAAGATTTTCTAAGAGAGGTTGCATAACAACATTTATACACGGACTTATTTCGCTTCATTATAATACACTAACGTGAGATATTCAATATATCTAAATACCTACCTAAAGGGAATTTACGGAAACATTTGACTTAAACTTTGATAAGTTGACACATAAAAACAATATAACTAAAAATGTTGCTAACCTGACTACCTAAATCATTGAAGAAGTTCATTGTAACTTGTAGTAATTAGGTACTACAAATGTACAAGATAATTGTTCAAAACTTGATTAAACTTAACTGTAGACATATTGAAACACTCAAAGTGTTTGAAACTAAAATGTATAGTCGATATAATTGTACCAAAAATCGTAGAAACCCATTCCCCTTCCGCTCACCTCTGAATATGCGTCTACACTCAACGCAACCATTGGATCCCATGCTAGGCTCAGGTCCGGTGCATACCTTCGTGTTCAAAAATCGGTTTCGATAGCACTCCTTACTGCAGGGGAGGCAGGTTTTGGTCACTGGATCCAGATAGGTTTCATTACTGCACTCTCTGGCACACACCCCGTTTTCCTGGAGTGTGACGAAAGCGGATGACAATAAGGCATGAAAGAGTGAACTGACAGTTATAGAAAGTTCAGTTCTACTGTTTAACTTGGAATAATAATTTTAAGTTTCTGATGATGAGATGTGTTCTTTGGGAGTAAAGTTCTATTTTATAGAAAGTTATTTGATCACCCAAAAATAGAAAATTTAGTACATTTTTATTGAAGATATATAGTAAAAACTCGTATTTGGGGCGTGGAATCTAGCAATTGATAATTTTTATAAATTGAGTTTAAAAGTAACATTTATTATACTCTTATCAAACAATTCTAAAAATTAAATAAGAAATATAAAGCATTTTATAATAGAAAACTTGTGAACATTAATGTAGATTTGAACGAAATGTGTTTCAATTGACATGTTTAATGAAAATTTGCTAACAACTATTATATTAAGCAATATTTATTCTAAATTGTATAATAAATTTTAGATTTGTTACACTATAAAGATTTATAATATTTGAAAATATGCAAGTTGGAATAATAATGATATATAAATATGAAATAAAAGAATGACTGTCCTTAATGTCCAGTACTAAGTAGTTTACAAACTTTTCCTATTTTGTCAAATTATGTCACGTAAAATTTTAGTATGCATAGACTCCATCTCCAGAAAAATATTACATATAATTAGATTAATCATTTTCAATAAATCTTCAGAGAAGACCCACTTCAACAAACTTGCATCCACCGATACAGTTGAAGGGCTCGGTCCCATTGCACGTGCTGTTACACACGGGGTGACATTCGCCACAATCCCCTGCCTTGGGAGTGTTCACCGGATCAAAGTAGTACCCCGGGCGAGAAGTACACGATTGTACACACTTCTTTCCGGCCTTCTGAACAAGACAGTGGAGACATTGGGTGGGTCCCGGTCCCCAACAACCTGATGCCTTGATACAGGCTGAGTCGCAAACTCTGCCCTCTTCGACTGCAGAGAAAGAAATATACATGTACACATCGTTTTTATTATATAGATATTATAGTTCGGCAGTTGAAATTGATCGTCATAGTCCAAGATGGGATTCAAAATCATTATAACTATATATGCATTTTGGAGGAGCTCATAATCTATCGAACTTTTACGTTCTACCAAAAGTAATAAAACCATACAACTAAAACAGTATAAATATAAGTAACCATAGAAACAAAACCAAATGAGTAAAAGATTCAGTATGCTGAGTAATTTAGCATAAATTACAAGTATTCCCATAATTTTCTATAGTAAATAATTGTATAAAATGATTCATTGGTTTACATATTTCATTATTCTGAAGTGAAAGAATAATATTTTAGATCTCAAAAAGGAAAGTTATACATATAGTTATTATTAAACTTTAAACTAATTTGTTGTTGTTATCTCATTGAGGAGCAACTTAATTTTAACACGTAAATGCTAACTTTTAACCGAAGGTATAGAACCGTCAAGATATATATATATGCGTAATTTTTGGCATTCTGAAGAGTGTCTCTGTATATATTGCATCTTTATGTTGTGATGAAAAAAATGTATAGAGTTTAAATAAAGTTCTTAAAATGAAATATAAAAAAAACATATAATTGTTTATATGCACTAAATAATAATTAAATATTGAAGTTACAATAATTTTAATAGGATAGTTAAATCAAAGTAAAGCAGTCATTCTATTAATAAAATTTGTACACAATAAAAGTTTCGATGACAACAACGAAGAAACCGTATATTTAAATAAAAAATTTCAATTTATAAATATAACATTTACATATATACTGCCTAAAGATATACTCTATTGTAGTTAACAGCATTACGAGGGGTGTGGGCTGCTGAAGAGATACAGCTCGTTGTCCAGCTCACCCCGTATTGCTAGTAATTTACAATGTAGTATGAAGCCACCAATTTATATTTATAGTTTTCTTAATTATATCAATCAAATAAAAAAGAGAAAACTTACTGCAAAGCTTTGGATCCTTTCCCTCAACTAGACGATAAGGGATAGCGGAAATATTTTTCCAGTCCATGGTGTCCAAATAACACAGATTTGGATTCTTAAAAAACCCGATAGTGTGTGGTGCGCCATAAATACGTTTAAGGCTGCTCAAACCGAGAAATTCGACTTCCGACTGGATCAAACCGAGGGAAGTGACACGGCCACCGCCTAAAGAGATAACAATCGTAACAAGAAAGAACCAAAGTTAGTCACTAAGCGAATTATTTTAACAGTCTATGAAAATCACATAGGGATATCAAAAAAAGTTATCTGGGTGGTTCCAGGTATTTCACATATCCACTTGCAAAACTTGAAATTCAAGATATTGCGACTGTTTGATACCACTATAAGTCTGCCATAGGGCTACAATCTGTTGTTAAACTAAAGATATTTCATTGATTATATTATGTATAATATTAACAGTTTAATTATACATATTATATGAAAATAATCCACTACTTAAACGAATCAAATCATTAAATATTTTGATTAGTATTAATATGTTATTTATGACATATTGGATTTGTAGTAAAAATATTCTTTGATATAATTTAAGAATCAATAATAACTGTGTCACCTTGACCATTAATCCGTTCAAGACCAGAAAGAAACGTTAAGTTTTTAATCCATGGAGCCAATTTCAATTGCAACTGGATACCTTTGGTGACAGACTTGATATTCTTCAAATTCTCCAATTCAGCGAATGTTGTAATTGCATTTTCTCTAAAATAAAAATAAATAAATATCTATTTTAGACACACGTTATCGAACCACAATACGCATATATGTATGTAAGTGTAAAAAATAAGCGGGCAACAGATAACAGTCTTGAAAAGTTGTAATAAAGGTCTCAATATGAAAGTAGGCATGTTAGTAAAAAAGAAAACTATAAGGAGTGATACCCTATATGCAACAAAAAGCTTTAATAAGTTACCCTTTGAAGGAAAATTCAGTGAGAAAAATCATGCCCGTGACAGAAGTACAGTTCCAGAACTTCTTGATTGTAACTGCGTCTATATGCCCATAATCGGTGTCAAGAAGTGTTTCAGTGTTGCAAACTAAAATAATACAAAACAATATTCAAGTGGTATTCTTTTTAATACAATAAATTTGCTTGTAGGACATTTAAGATTTAATAAATAAAATGCTGTACTTAATAATATAAGATATTTTTGGGGTTTTTGACAAGGCAATATATATAATATAAGCATTGATATGATTAATTATGCAATTATATAATTGTATTAAATAACGTAATCTGTTATTTAAATTCAAAGAAATACAAGCGCGTTCGTGATGAGTCGTAAAATATAGTTTTAAATGTTAGATGTCAAATACATAACTATAATAGATAAATGTTAAAATTGATAAATCCATTCATATAGTTCGAAAGCATTTATATAATAATAATTCAACAAAATTTAAATTGGGAGATTCTGTAAAAAACAAAAAAATACTAATAAATCAAATCAAATAATAAAACATTGACAAGTGCATATTATAAAATGGAACTTGAATTCTACACATTTTAAGATTACATTGGTTTTATTAGATATGATCTAAAAATACGACTGCAAAACAATTGTTTTAATTACCATTTGGACAGACTCCTTTACAAGGAATACACTGATTCTTCTTTTGATAGTATTTCCGAAAATTACAACTCTTGACACATCGGTATTCTTCCGAAAACAAACCATCTAAAATTCAAAATAAAATAAAGCAAAAGTTTAATTCCGTTATATAGATAGAGAGCAAAAACACTATGGATATGATGTAAGTATGGTGCTAAAATGACTGAATAAACTTTGTATGTTCGCACCTGTGCAGTTTTTAACACATATAGGTCCAAGGGCGTACATGTTCTTTTGCTCACTGTTCGTGGCCGATAAAGTGTATTGAGAATATGTGGTCCGTTTCGGGCAGTCGGACATGCAAGTGGTGCCGTTTCGATACGATGCACATGCCTGTGCATTAAAGTAGAAAAAGAAAAATATCATCATTTTCCCCAAGAAAGTCGTGCTATGTTAAAATAAAAATAAGTGTAACATAACTAATACATTTTACGAATATACAATGACGAACCCATAGTTTCTACCATAGACAAATAATAATAATATTAAGCAATAATAATTAACAATTCCTACTCCATGGTTCCTACTTTACTATCTAAGTAACTATACATCAAAATATAAAAATATATCAAATATAAAAATATATAAAAATATTTTCATATTTATTCTTTTTGTAAATACTGTTTATTAATCCTAAAATCAGGTTAAGGTCAATACTGTGTATTTATTACATTTATATGGAGCAACTCGAATGCAGGATGATGCTCTTTGGATCATAGTCGTGCTTTATTAAAAACAAAATTTATTTAAATTTAATGAAATAACATTGATATACAATTATACGAAACATATTTATTTGGATACTCCACTAAACTGCCGAATATTTTCATCAAAAGTGAAACAGTACCACCTAAGCAACGAAGGATTAGATCACACAATGGCCCTACCATGCAATTGTCCGCAGTGGAGCTGGTACAACCAGCAAGACACTGGTTGTGGCAACACTCTTCAGATCCAGACTCTGTTACGTAACAACGTTCACATCGCCGCTTACGACACTTGGTCACTTAAAATAGGGGAGAAAAGAGAGCAAATAAGCGAAATCAAAGCAATTATTTTACTAGTTGAAACAAAAAATATTTTAATGTGGTATATATATTTTTATGTGGTATATATTTTAACGATTTTATAATTATTGATGAGAGTTAGATCATACAAACCACCAATACAGAAAAAGTGGAATGTCAAGGGTTTACAAAAAAATCAATTGATTTGACAATTTTATCAGTACCAAATAAAAATGTCATGTTTTCAATAGCCAATATATTTTCAATTAGAATGTTTTAACATTTATTTTAAATTAGTACACTACATTTAGATGTAATATATCAAAAGTAATACATACAAATATATTCAATTAGAATAATCAAGTGTCATTTTATGAAGTGAATTCTTGTAGATAAATATGATCATGAATGATATTAGGTTTCGCATAAAAAATACAATCCTTGTTTGAATTTATCAAATTTATTTCATGCTATGAATTAATGTCAGCTTTAAAAGTATAATAATTATAACGACATATGGAATAAAACTGCATTCAATTTTAGCATTTACTATGAGAACATTTTCATTTATAGAGGTAATGATGTCTGATGTCATATTTTCATCAAGTTCGTTTCTTATAACATAAAAAGATTTGAATAAAATATGTTGAGGCAATTTGCTCGTACCTTAGTCAGTGCTGACACACAACATTTTTGAAAAAAAAACGCCAGACTAAAAAAAATCTTCAACAGCTTTCTAAGTATGTAGTATCAAATATACATAATAAATGTTATTCATATGATATCTTAATTACAGGGTAGTCATATAAAAGAATAAAAAAAATAAAATAAAGCCCAACTAGACTTTTTATATTTATATAGTTTTATTAAGAAAAGTATTTCAATTTAGACAGTTTGTTAATTTTTTTATATTGAAAATTTGATGATTGGTGCAT